>CAKNXH010000487.1:55648-84601 GCA_932178445.1 Andricus quercusramuli | reverse complement strand
GTTACAAACAAGCAAAATGTTTTCTTTTTTTTTCGCAGATTAATATGAAAGAGGTGTTGGAAAATTAAAAAAGCTGTCTCAAAAATATTCAGTTCTCCTAAATGTTCATTCTTTTTAATCGTTTGGAATGCTTTAAAAGTTTTTTCAAATCCTTTCGAATTCTTTTAGCTTCCTTCAAAGCAACTGAATTCCTCTGAACTCCCAGTATATCTCAACTCATGTCAATGGTCTGAATTATCTAAATTTCTTGAATTCGCAGAATTTTCTAAACTTTTCGAAATCCCTGAATTCCAAAGGCTTAAAAATAATTCAACTGATTTAGAGGAATTCAGAGGAATGGAAGGAAATCAAGAAAATTCATGAATTCAGAGAATTCAGAACATTTAAAGGAATTCAGAAGATTTAAAGAAATTCAGAATATTCAAGGATTTCAGGAAATTAAAAAAAATCAAATATCTTAGCAAATTAAGGGAATTCAGAGATTTTCACGGTAATGACGATTCGGGTGTTCTTATATCAATTTAAAGTAAATAGGAACATAAATGAAAAACAAGAACTGACCATTTTGTAGAGGATGGTAATAAGTGTTTAACAAATTTTTTAAAAACCAGCACGATTTTCTAAGTTAATTTTATATTACTGGGACTTCAAGTTTGCCTTCAATTTGACAATTAACCTTTTACCGGTTATTTAATATGTAAGACTTTGAATTAGGATTCATTCAGTTATATTTGAAGTTTTTAATTCAAATTGTTTAATTTCAAATATTTATTCAAGTAATTGTAATATATTTCAGAAATTTAGTTATTTTTACTGAACTAATATTAGAAGTTATAAAGGTCAAAATTCTATTTAATAATGTTAGATTAGAATATTCTGAACTTTTGTTCTTTTATTTTATTCAGTTTTAAATTCAATAATAAATTTCGGATTCACATATTCTGAATTGGTTGTTTGCTCTTGCAAACGTACACAATTTTCAGATTCTTTAAATTCCTCGTGGTCATATATAATATCGAATTGAAAGACTCGATAGTTGCAGAAATTTCGGTTTTAATGTTTGTAATTAAACATTTTTTAAATCAATGCCAAAAAAAGGGAATTTCAATAAAGGTAGTTAAATTTTCAACCAAAGCGATGAATCTGCAATTGAAAAAATAAATTTCTAACAAAAAGTGTGATAGCTGATATTTCCACCAAACAAATATTTTAAATTTCAACAAAAAACTGTTTTATTATACCAAAAATACGACTTTTCGGCAAAAAAGTTGAATTTCCAATAAAAAAGATCAGTTTTCTAAAAAAAGTGGAGGAGTCACATTTTCAGTCAAAAAAATTCATTTTCTACAACAAAAAAAAACTATCTCGGATGGCTCGCAAGTTTGAACGCGCCCAGGGCACGTGTCTGTTGGTTCTCGCGCTTCGCGCTCAATAATATATTTATCTGGCGCTTCGCGCTCGATCATATATTTACCTCGCACTACGCGCTCGGCATTTGTACTTCCCCCACATTTGTATAGAGTCTTTTCAAAACTAAAGCTCACAGTATTGACAACAATAATTTGATGATTGTCAATTCTCTTTTGTTCAAGCTTCTCCAGCTTCAACCAACACATATTCATCACGTATGTCGTGCTTCACATTCAGGTGAAGTTAGCACTCCAACCATGAATAATTTGAATTTTTTAGTGTAATCGTTCAGTGGTCGTTTGGTGGTCAGAATTACAAAAACTACATCATTTTCAAAATTGGAGCGCTAATTTCACGTTACATTCCCCTTTTTGATATTTTTCCAAAATTCTTTTTGGAATCGATTGTTTATCGTTTTGTGGTCGTTTGCTGGTGGTTTTTCTTATGTTTAGTGGTCAAAATTACATAAACTGCAGCATTTTCAAGATTGGAATGTTCACTTTACTTTTTATGATATTCTTCAAAAAATCTTTTCGGTATCGTTTCTAGTCGTTTGAATGTTAACACCAAGCTGCAATTCACTTTTTGCTATTATTCAAAATTTTGTTTTGGCATGCTGAAGTGATGGCCTCTTATGTTTGGTGGTCGAAATGACAAAAACTGCAGCATATTAAAAAAATTTCAAACATTTTCAAAATTGGATAATAACTTCACTGTTTATACTTTTCAAAAATGCTTTTTGGAATCATTTGGTGGACGCTTGGTGGTGGTTTTTTATGCTTGACAGTCATAATTACAAAAAATGAAGCATTGTAAAAATTGCAATCCTAACTTTACGCTGCACTTTGCTTTTTGATATTTTTCAACCAATGTTTTTGGAATAGTTTCATCAATTTAAATGTTATCTAAAATCATTTATCAATATAATGTTTCATTTTCAACTACAATTAGATCAATTCATCTTCTGTGTAGATGAATCAAAACTTGAAGAAATATGAGAAGTTGATAAGTATTAGACAATAAAGAACCTGAATCAAAGATAATATGTATATTTGCATCGAAACTCACAAAGATCATGAAGATTATCTCAATATTTTCATATTTTCTAATTCCCCCACACCCGGTATAACATTTCTATTCAATGGAAATCGAAATCGAAAATATAAAAAAATGTAACCAATTGAAAGAGACTACTTCTTAATTTAATTAGAGAAATTATTTCAGCTTGCTAAATATTTAAAGAAATGTAGAGAAATGATTTCAAATTATTAATTATTAATTTAGTTTACATATTTATTTATGTTAGTTTATTTCTTTTATTTTAATAATTCTCCAAATTTCTTTAAATATTAAAATAAATCAAAAAAGAAAAGTAAGTCAATTAATTCGGAATGGATATAGATAATATTTTTTTAAAAAATCTGCCCGCATCGCGGGCACATTCTCGTAGCACGCTTCGCGCGCGGCTCGCTTCGCTCGCTTAGTTTGAGCGCGCCTAGGGCGCGCACCTATCGAATCTCGCGCTTGATGAGAATGTGCCCACTTATCGGGCTGATTTTTTTACTGTTAATGGACTTGTTTATGATTACAGCAAAAACTACACATCCTATCAAAAATTGATCAATAACAAATTTGTAGATCATTTTTTTATGCACAAATTTTGTTTTATCATGATTTGTCGGATCTTGCATAGTTTGGCCGTAAAATTGAATTTTTGGATTTTTAATTATTTTTTGTGCAATAAAAATGTGAATTTTCGATTTTTGAAGAAAATTCAAAAAGTCGTTATGATAATCTTGCAGGGCGTGCAAAAAGAAACATTTTTCTTCTCTTGACTTTTTTTCGTATCGTGCGATTTTCGGCTGAAAATGTTAATTTTTGTTTCTTTTTTTGGATTTTGAAAATGCTGTAACTCTGGAAATTTTCATTTGATCGAAAAATGTCATGCGAAAAAATTGTTCGAATTTCCGAGTACTATGAACAGCCGCAAATATAATTTTCAAATTTTGAAAAAAACATGGTCTCAAAAATTTTCAAAATAGTCTCATCACTTTTTGAATTTTTATCAAAAATAGCTGGCTAACGAACTTGACCTTCATTTTAGGATACTTGAAGAGTATATCAAAGCCCAATCCAATCTGTCAATTCTTTCGAAAGTTATCGTGCCAACAGACTAAAAATCTACACACATACCCACCCACATACCCACATACACACATACAGACAGACAGACACATTCGTAAAAACTTGTTTTTTGGGTTCAGGGGGTCTAAAACGTGGACATTTGACAAAAACCGGGGGGGGTCAAATTTTACACAAATCTAATACCTTCTCTAGATGAGAATGTAAAAAAGTAGAATGAATTCAAAATTACGAACTTGAAATAATTTATCGAAATTTTTATAAATAACCAGGGAAATAGAATATGTTACGATTTAAGATCCTGGGGGTATCATATCTTTCATTAGCTATGACTAATAAATTTGACCAATTGCTGTACACTTTTAAAAAAATCTGATCGAAATTTAATATGTATGTGAGTAAAGTAATTTGCATATACCGTAAATTAATTTTAATATACCGTCATGTTGTAAAATTAATATACTAATACATGTATAATTGTATATTAAACTCGGTAAAACAGAGTACGTGAAAACAACAAGTTCTTTGATGCCTTCAGATTTTGACAAATATTAAATAATAAAGTAATAACCTTGAATTCGTCGACTAAACTCATACTTACAATTAAAGTGCAACGTACGGATCAAATTTTTTCTAAAATTCGCTGTAAATGTTAGAGTTTTAACGTGAGTGCAAGTGCTTGGGGATTAGGTTTCTTCGTAATTTGTTTAATTGAACTTTTTTTCTTGAAAAACAGTGTAATTTTTATTTATCTGGGAGAAAATATTATATTTGATTATTTATAATTGAAAATTGCTTGAAAAATTGTTTCTAAATATGTGTAAAGTGCAAATATCTGACTTTTCTGATAAATTATCAATATGCGGTGTATGAAATTGAATAAGATATGGCGATTTCGTAGACCTAGGTTTGAGATTGAATACAAAAATGTATATTGAATGTATATTAAAATTGTAAACATTTTGAACAGTGTATAATCATTTTACACATTTAATATTATTTCATAGCATTTTTAATCTTTCAAATATTACTTTTTGTAAAATAATTGTTCTCCATTCCCTAGTGAAAAAGAAAAAAAGTGAAGGTAAGTCATGATTGCGTTGTGCCAGTGAATATGCTCGGCGTTAGTGTTTCAAATTTGTTAAAGTTTCAAGTTTTCGAGGGTCGTTACGCTGGACTTGTCAAATTTGATGTTTATAGATCTACGTTTATTATTTTCGAGCCGATGTTCCACCGGGGGTCCCGCCGCATTGGGCCGTATGCGTATATGGGTAATTGTCAAATTGTAGGCAAATTTCAGCACCTACAGTGGCAATCATATTATTATTAGGAATTAAATATTTCATAACGGAAATTGATCTTATCACATGTAACTATTTTAAATCCAAAAGGGGCAGTTATGAAAATAAGAAATAATAATGAATCCATGGGCACGCGCATATAATCAGTCGTACGCTGTTCTATTGTACCGTACGGTAATTATGCGAGAAAAATGTTAAAGTTTAACCTTTTTTATTGTTTATAAAAAACTAACAAATTTTAATTATCAAAAGTCACCTACTTGTGAAAGAAAACACCACCAAGCAAGTAACGGAATTGTTTTCATAAATTTTTTTCACTCCGAAAATGGTTTTTAACGCACGTACGGTAATGACGTTTTTGTTGTCAAGATGCACTTTTCAGTTTTAATATCGGATTCACAGAAAAGAGAGTTATTATTTTAAGCTCAATTTTATAAAAACTTGTATTAAACAATACGCCTAATATTTTTGTATTTATTACTCAACTGTAACTACAATATTTTACTAGAAAAACAGACGTACGGTAATGACTTCTGAAATGGAAAAAATTGAGGGACAGACATCAAGGCTTTTAAAATATTATTTATTTGAATTAAAAAAATGTGCATACATTAAATTTATGTTCATGTGAAGTTTACAAAATTTAATACGTTAAGCGTTTTTTAGGTTACTGTCTAAAAAAACGGAGAAAATCAGTTTATCCTTGTGCAAAGTGAGGTTGGGACGCCGTACGGTAATGACGTTTCGGGTGTTCTTATATTAAATTAAAGTAAATAGGAACAGAAATGAAAAAAAGGAACTGCCCATTCTGTAGAGGATGATAATATGTGTTTATTAAAATTAAAAAAAAATTGGCACGAGCTTCTAAGTTAACGTTATATTATTGGGACTTCAAGTTTGCCTTCAATTTGACAATTACCCATATGCGGTTTAACCCTGCATTGTCTTCTTGTAACTTTTCAATAAATTTGTAAACCTGGCGACCTCCATCTCAGGTTTCTCGCCCCTGGTGTTCCGTGATACTAATGGTCATAAGCTTAAGCACCTGGAAAGGATTATTAACAAGTGTACCCTAAATACTCTTCTATCTATTCATCCTTACGGTCGCAGGTAGAACAGAAGTGCAATAATTAAATGTGAGCAAGATAGAGGGTGGAGTGGCGATGTCCATTAAATTCGATGGCTAAGTGAGCGCAAGGCGTTGTATCGAGCCTTGCCAGATGGGGGGGGGGGGGGGGGGGTGTCCTAATGAGAAATAAAATACGAAACATAAATTTTTTTAAATTTTGCAATTAGCAATTTAAAAATATTATATTCGAAATCTATGTTCCTTGGAGATTCCAACGAAATGTGACTTGCAATCAAAAGATTGAAATTAGAATAAGTCGACGTAGATTATAGTTTGTTTGGAAGAGGCTAGCATGATCCTGATACTAATTCAAATTCTCCTTCAGCTCAAAAAATAAGTATTCCATGAAAAAAATATCCGTAATAAAAACTTTTTATTTTCGAGGGGGAAAAGCGACTTTGAAAAAATTTACACCACCCCACCCCCCAAGAGACAGGAGTGGGGGTAAAATTGTAATTTTGAATGGGAACCCCAATTTTTCATCACAGATTCAGATTCTCCTTTATAAAATACGTAAGCTTTATTCGAAATTTTTTTTCGATTCACGAAAGACCCCCCCCCCCCTTTCACAGGGGGGGGGGTAATTTTTTTCAAAGTCGCTTTTCCTTCTCGAAAATAATAAGTTTTTAGGGTGGATATTTTGTTCATAGGATGCGCATTTTTTGAGATATTTCGATGTCTCAAGTTCAAAGAAACACCCAGTATATATATATTTGATATAATTCATCTAATATTGATAATTGATTGAATTTATTAAATTAAAACTTTCAATAGATAATAAATTTCTTAACATAAGTAAAATTAATATAACTTCATATAGGAAATAGTTAAGGAATTGAATGAATAGCTCCTAATGCATTTAAATTTATATTATATTAATAGTATTTTTAAATTTAAATAATATAGATTAAAGTAATAAGGTTTAAGTATTCATATTAATAATATTAATATTATTTTTCATTTATTAAAAGACTGGAGATAATGAATTGAAAAAATTTATTTATTATAACAATATTTTATAGTTGAAAGAATAATTGAAACCAATACTTATTTGAATAACTACTTTTAACGTGTAATTTTAAATTACGCAATTTCAAAGCAATACTTAAAATTGTATACTTTCCAAGAATTGGCAGCTGAAAATCAATGAATTTCACAATTTAATAGTTGAACTGCTTTGTTGAAAATGCATTTTTTTTTTGAAGATTTATCATTTTAGTTGAAAATTCATCTCTTTGGTTGAAAAATCGTTTCTTTTATATTTAAAATACATTCTTTTAACTGAAAATCATTCATTTTGGGTTGAAGCTTTATCATTTTACTTTTATCTATTCGGTTGAAAATTATTGAATTATTTTCTTGAAAATTGAATTTCTAATATGAAAATTCAACTATTCCATTTTTGGTCGGGAATTTATCTGTTCATGTATAACATTTTACTAGATATTTGGTTAAAAATTAATGTATTCTGTTGAAAATTCCTTTTTTCTTTTAGAAAATTAATTTTTTCCACTGGAAATTCAACTATTCCATTGTTGATTGAAAAATGTATTCGCTTTCGTTGACAATTGAACTATTTTGTAGAAAATTCATGTATACCGTTGAAAATTCTCCTCTTTTGTAGAAAATTAATCTTTTTGGTTGAAAATTCCACATTTAAATTTTCCAGACAAATTTGCTACAAAATTTGACAGTTGAATTAAAAACAGACGAATTTTCCACAAAGTTCGACAGTGGTATTTTTAACAGACAAGTTTTTTACAAAATTCAACAGTTGAATTGTCAACCGGCAAATTTTCTACAAAATCAACACTTGCATTTTCAACTATACATACTATAGAAAATTTCATAATGCTAGCCAGTGTCAAAACATAAACTAAAATCTCCATCAACTTATTCTAATTTCAATATTTTGATTGCAAGTGATATATCGTTGAAATCGCCAAAAAACGTAGATTCCGATTATGATATTTTTAAACAGCTAATAGCAAAATTTTTAAAATTTGATGTTTCGTATTTTATTCCTCAATAGAAGTGGTTCAGAAATTGACTTTCCCGGAAGGATTAAGCTGCAGGTTGTATTTCTCAACCGATTCACTTTTTTTAAATTATTTAGCATGGAATTCCTAATAAACTTAAGGTTGTTGATTTTTCATTTGCAAAATATTGTAATTATAAAGATTCCGGCAAAATCGAAGCACGTATTATATTTTTAATGGACTGAAAACAATGCCAATGGACGTAAAATTGTTAAAAGTTTATTCAAAATTACTAACTGAATGTAAATAATTGGGTTTGAAATAACAATTATTATTAATAAAAATGTGCATAAACAAATGCGCATGTTTGATTCTTTTCAAAGTTAATTATTTTTCAAAGATGAAAATCGAACCGAGTTTAAAGGTTCATGAAATCTAATCCTGTAAAAAGTAAATATTTATAATTTTTATACAAAAAATTATGTTAACAAACCTCAAGAGCCAAGACATTCATTTTCGTTTCAGCTAAGAGTAAAAAAATAGGTTGGCGTGCCTGTCACTTATGTCAGAATATCTATTGCAATAAATGATTGACAACAAATTATTTTTGCTCACAAGACTGTATATTAATGGTTATCCGTAACGCATTTTGTTATTGACAATAAGAATTAATAACTAAATGTACAAATTATTATACCTGTAGAATTTTATAATCATGATAATGTAATATTATTATTAAAAGTAAAGTTTTTCCAAGCGAAAATGATGGTCATGAGGTTTGTTCACGTAATTTGTTTATAAAATTTATGAATATTAATTTTTTGCAAAGCTTCTGGATTAGATATCATGAATCTTCAAACTCCGTTTGATTTTCATTTTAAAAAAAGTTAACTCTGAAAAATAATCAAATGCGCGCATTTGTTTATGCCCATTTGCATTGTTTTCAATCGCGCTCGATTGCTTATTCAGTTATTGCAAAATAGAGTATCAAATTTTATTTATCATGGCGACTTCAATATTTTTTTCTTATTTTGCACTAATTTCTACTCTTAGTTATCCTGAAAAATGTATATCATTTCAATAAAATTATATTATTTCAATTCATAATATGCATTGGCATTGGAACAAAAGAATTCTGTCTTGCTTTTGTAATTAAAAAAAGTGCGCAACCCACTGAAAAATTGTTAGTAAACATTTGATTGCAACTTGTGTCGTTTTCTCCATAAATTTAATTTGTTTATTTTCAATGTCATTTTTTGCGATTTGAACCAAAAATACTCATCCTAGCGTGAAGTGGTTTTAAGAAAATTTGTAAATATAATTAAGGCTACAAAATTTATAAAATAAAATATTATTGTAGCTGACATCGTTTTTCCAAAAAGATAATTTATAAAATTTTAAAAGTATTTTTATAACAAAAGCTTATTGCAAATATGAAGATCTTTTTTGATTGAGCAACTTTTGTCTTCTCATTTGTTTTCGTCTCTTGTGTGATTTTTCCACAATTTTTTTTGTAATGCTGTTTTTTACGAATAAAAGGAAAACTACGCGTCCTGTCAAAAAATGATTGCTCAAGAAATTGTAGATCTTTTTGAAGTGCATAATTTTTGTCCAATCATCTTTTTTCTTCTCTTGTATAATTTGACCGCAAAATGGAATTTTTGATTTTTCATTGTTTCTTTGTGCGATCAAAATTTGAATTTTCGAGCTTCCAAGAAAATTCAAAGTCACAGGGGCAATCTTGTAGGGTGTTCAAAAAGCAACTTTTTTCTTTTCTTGACTTTTTTCATATCGTGCGTTTTTTGGCTTAAAATTTAATTTTTAATTTTTTTTTAATCTTGTAAATGCTATAACTCTGATCAGTTGTCTTTTATCGAAAAAAGATAAATGGATAAATTGTTCGTCTTTTTGAGTACTACAAATAGTCGTACACATAATTTTCAAATCCTAAAAAAAAGTTGTCTCAAAATTTTGAAAAAGCTCTGTTTGAATTTTCATCCAAAATGGCTGGATAACGAACTTGACCTTTACCTTATAGGGCTTAGGACACTAAAAAATGTATACCAAAGCTGTCAATTCTTTCGAAAGTTATCGTGCTACAGACTAAAAATTAGAGAGACATTCGCGAAAATCCGTTTTTACATTCTCATTGAAACCTTTATCATGTTTCTTTGCGAAATTTGCGAGTGGTTTTTTCCAAGCTTTTTTCCAATCTCCACGTTTTGAGACCTCCTGAGTCAGAAAAAACAATTTTTACCAAGGTACCCGTCTGTCTGTAGTCTGTCTGCAGGCACAATAATTTCCGAAAGATTGATCAGATTGGATTGTGCTTTGGCACACTTTTTTA
Source organism: Andricus quercusramuli (assembly GCA_932178445.1). NCBI lineage: Eukaryota > Metazoa > Arthropoda > Insecta > Hymenoptera > Cynipidae > Andricus > Andricus quercusramuli. The sequence goes on along the minus strand of CAKNXH010000487.1, from coordinate 74,293 downwards.
TGGTCTGAAAATAAAGAACAAGTTCGTTAACCAGCTATTTCGGATGAAAATTCAAAAAGTGAACACATTTTGAAAATTTTTAAGAACACTTTTTTCAAAGATTTGGAAATTCTATGTACGGTTATTAGTAGTAAGCAAAAAGAGGAAAAAAATATCCTAATGACTTTTTCTGATACAAAAAAAATTACCGGAGTTATAGCATTTTCAAAATTCCAAAAAACAAACGAAAATGAACATTTTAAGCCGAAAAACGCACGATATGAAAAAAAGTCAAGAGGATAAAAACGTTGCTTTTCGAAAACCTTGCAATATTTTCATAACAACTTTTTGAATTTTTGAAAATATAAAAAATTCAAATTCTGATCGCACAAAAAAATAATGAGAAATCAAAAATTCCAGTTTGCTGTCAAACTATGCAAGATACGACAAAAGATGATATGACCAAAGATGATATGACCAAAATTATGCATATAAAAAAGATCTACAAATTTGTGATTATTCATTTTTTGATATGACGCGTAGTTTTTGTTTCATTCGTAAAAAACAACATTAAAAATAGAAAAATTAAATTTTTAGACGAATAACACAAGCTACGAAAAACATGACAAAAACAACATTTGTTCATTCGGATAAGAGGTACAAAATTGTTACAAATCATGTTTCGATAGGATGCGTAGTTTTTGTTTTATTCGTGAAAATAACATTGACAGTAAAAAAAATCAAATTTTTGGAAAAACAATGCAAGGTACGAAAATAGATGAATGCACAAAAATTGTGCATTCAAAAAAGATTCACAAACTTGTAATCAATTTTCGTTGTCAAAATATATATTCAAAATAAAAATAAAATAACTTGTTTGAAAAACTGACAAGCTAAAATAACATTTTAACTAATAAAATTTGTCGCCTAAATTATATAATTATTCTTGATTTGAAATAAAATACAAATTTAGTAATTTTTAGATGAAGAACATATAACACGAAGCACAAAGTGCGCGATAAGTGTATTTCGAAGCGCGAAGCGCGACGCCCAAATCGCGCGCCGTAAGTGCGCTCAAACTTTTTTGTTTCTATTATACGGTGCACAGAACCGACCGTGGAACGCAAGGTTCAAATAAATTTGAAATCAAATATCGAGCGCGAAACGCGAGTGTCTGGATGAGAATGCGTTCCTTAAGGTCGATAGAACCTTGAGTAAATAAAGTTCCTTTTCAGTCTAAAATAAAAACAAATTTAACAATCACTTCATATGTAGAGGTTTTGATAATTTTATAATATTTGAAAATAAATTTTTTCTTTTCATTGGAGTTGAACACGAAGTTCAAAGATCTAGAGGAACCGAACGTAAAGCGCGATGTAAATACGCCCTAGCGCGTAGCGCGAGGTGAATACATAATCGAGCGCGAAGTGCGAGATCCAACAGTCGGGCAGATTTTTTGTGTTCGGAAGGTCTTAAAAACGTGGACATTTGACAAAAACTAGAAGGGGGAAGTCAACCTCCAAACCTAATACCTTCGCTAAAGAACATGTAAGAAAGACGTTTTTGTAAATTTTATTAAGCATCGTCAAAATTAGGTGTATCGAATTGAAACTCAACATTTCTCTTAACACTTCGTGGTTTTATCAGAAAAATTTCCATTTTTTTCGAATTTTCAATAAGCTTGAGGTAATAGTTGAGTAATGTTAACAAATATAATTGATTAAAAAATATATTATTATTAATAATATTCTCTTAGTTTAAAGGTGAAAAATGGCGTTTTTTCTAAACTTTTCGACTGTTTTTCTACTTTTCACTTGGAGTGAATTGATAATTAATCCAATTCAGCAAAAATTATGAATTGAACAAATTATTCATGTTTGTAACTATCTTTTTCTTTATTAATGTTAGATAGTTGCGGTTTCTGGTGAATTTTGTAACTTTTTACCCAGTATTCACGTAGTAAATTGATAAATAATGCACTTTTCACTTATTCACATACTGAGGTAATAATTATGGTAAGTTATCAGAAAGAATTGTTTAAACAATTTATTTTCGTTTAAAACTATCTTCCCTTAAAGTAATGCTAGGAACTTGTGGATTTTTCAGAAAAATTGAGCTTTTCTTTGACTTTTTAGTTATGAACCAATGATAAATATCAATATAAATTTCAGCAAAAATGATTTTAGTAACTGTTTCAAGGAAAATTTGAAGAATATTTTAAACATCTGTTTTATTTTAGAAAAACATATTCGCAGAAACACCAAGAGATTGTTTAAAACATGCTTCTCTCTCATATTTATTCATTATTCGTTCATAACTATGAAGACAAAGCTTTTCCGCATTGATTAATATTAATAATATTATTTGTTCCTAACTAAAAGTCAAAGAAAAGCTCAAAGTTTCAACAACAACAATATCACAACTTTCTAGCATTTATTTAAGAGAATTTATAGCTTAAAATGGTAATAAATTGTTTACACAATTATGTTTGTTAGCTTGTGTTAGTTATTACCTCAAAAAGTAAAAAGTTGAGAAAAAGTAAAAAAAAAATCAGAAAAAGCCTACTATCTACCATTACTATAGGAGAAGATAGTTATAAACAATAATCATCCGTTTAAACAATAATGTATGCTGAATTTAATTGGTTATTAAGTCAATTCAAGTGAAAAACAGAAAAATAGTTTAACATTTCAGAAAAAACTGCAAGTTTCTACCATTAGGCGAAGAGAATATTATTAACAACAATAATGAATTGTATCAGCAATTATTTGTGTTAACTTGAATTAATTATTACTTCACTCTCCAAGTGAAAAATGAACATTAAGTTATAAATTTTTTTAAAAACGTAATTTGTAGCATAATTCAGAGTGAATATTATTAACATTAGTGAAACATTGTTTAAAAAATTATGTTTTTCTACATTTATGAACTTTTATCTGACTCTAATTCAAAATTGGACAAAAGTAGATCGTTTAATCTATTTGTTTCAATATATAATTGACAGTATAATGTAGTATTTCATGTACTAGAAACAATTTTCATTCAAAAAGCTACAAAAAATCATAATTAGCGCCAGAAACTTGCAAACACAATGCAGGATATGAAAAGATTTCAAGAGAAGAAAAACGATGATTTTTGAAAGCTCTACCTACAAGATCATCATAAAAACTTTTCGAATGTTCTCGAAAAATCGAAAATTCAAATTTTGATAGCACAAAAAAATAATTATACAGCAGAAATTCCATTTTGCGGTAAAAATATGCAAGATACGAAAAAAACGAATCAACAAAAACTGGGCACCCAAAAAAGATCTAAAAATTTTTAATTTTAATTAAATTTTTTCACAAACAACACAAGCTATGAAAATGTGCTGATTAGACCAAATTTGCTCTTCCAAAACGAATGAAAACTCATTCAAATTTGTCATGAATGATTTTTTTACAGGAAGCGTACTTTTTGTTTTATTCGTAAAAAATAACATTAAAAGTAAAAAAATTTAATTTGTTCGAAAACGACACAAGGTAAAAAAAATCAATAAACAGAAGTTCTTCACCCAGAGAGGATCTACAAATTTGTTATTCATAATTTTCAGATAGGACTAGTAGATTTTATTTCAATCGTAAAAAATAAGATTGAAAATAAACAAAATTTATTTTTGGAAAAATGAACCAAAGTTGCAAGAAAATTTTTAATAATTATTTTTTTAATGGGATGCGCACTTTGTTCAATTATACAATCAAGACAATGAAAATACTTTAGTTTCAATCTCGGTTTCAATGCCAATGCATATTATGAATTGTAATCATATACATTTATTGAAATGATACATTTTTCAGGGTAGCTGAGAATTAAAATTAGTGCAAAATAAGGAACAAATATTAAAATAATCATGAAAAATACAATTTGTACTTTATTTTGTAATGTCTGAATAAACATCCCCAGACCCAGGTACAGAAATAAATTTAATATGTATTTTATATAATAGAGTTGAACCTAATGTAGGAAAGTTCACATTGTGGACGAAATCGAGTACGGAGCACGAGGTACTTGATGAGAATTTATTCGTTAAAGCCGAAGGAACTTCAACAAACGAGAATTCACAATCACCAAATTACAGTTGTCCATGCTTTGAACTTTTACTTTGAAAGATCTGTGCACAAATATGGAGAAAATGCAAAGCACGAGCGCCTGGCGCGAAATAAATATATCATCAAGCGCGAAGCGCGAGAACCAATAATCGGGCGCCCTAGGTGCACTGAAACGTGCGAGCCGCACGAGCAGCGCACGATTCGAATAAATTTCCAGGCATTATGCATAAAAATTCGAAAAAAAATGTCCAATGCATTTTTGGATCACTCTAGCGAGTCTAGCGCACGATGTTCTACTAGAAAACTAGAATATGATGAATAATGTACTAGTACAGGGGTCTCCAAAAGTAAATCCTGTATCTACTAGCGATCCTAGGCCAGTAGGGGGTAAAAGCTACCACAGGGTTCGCATCCAGCCCCCTGACCGTTCCGTCCGGCGACCTATTGTCTTGGCCGAGTCCAGCGCTGGCCGTACAGTCTTGTTCAAGAAGACGCACGGTTTGCAGTTCGAACCCTCTGTACTACCAACTACCCATCGTCGAGATTCATCAGAGACACTAGGAAAAGGAAAAGAAAGCAAATGCAGGGCAGCACTACATATCATGGGGCCCCGTCTGGATGTATGCTACCTATTTAAAATTATTTTACTGTTTTTTTTTCTTCATTTTTTTATCTAAATGTGAAATTTTCATTTCATACAAGATAGCTACAACGATTAAGTCAGTAAAGTATCAATTAAATCAGTAAAAGATTCGTTATATCATTAAAATATTCATTAACTCATTAAAATAATTGATAAAACGTAATTTTCAGTGATTAAGTTATTATTAATAAGCAATATAAAATTGATTCAACTCTGTCATAAATGATCTTTAATTTAACCAAATAGTTGAACTTTGAACCAAATAGTCAAGTTTCCACGAGAGAAAGACTAATTTTTTTCAAGGCAGATGCATACGAATTTTCGATTAAATTTATTGATTTTTAAATAAAAGAGGCGAATTTTTTACTACACATTTGCATTTTCAACACACAAATATGAATAGTGGAAAAGAAAATTAATTTATTAATTAATAATTTTAAATAAATAGCATACATCCAGATGGGGCCCCATGATATGTAGTGCTGCCCTGTACTTGCTTTCTTTTCCTTTTCCTATAGTGTCTCTAATGTACCTCGACGATGGGTAGTACAGAGAGTTCGCACTGCAAACCGTGGGTCTTTTTTAACAAGACTGTACGGCCAGCGCTCGACTCGGCCGAAACAATAGGTCGGTCGACGGCACGGTCAAGGGGCTGGATGCGAACCCTGTGATAGCTTTTACCCCCAGTAGGTCGGATCTACCAAGCTCTGACCCAGAACTGTCAAAATCCTTGACCTGATTCGAGCCGCTTGGAACCCTGAAAAAAAAGGGTCCTCCATGTTCAAATTTCAGAACTGAGCCCTTCCAACAGGGATTTTTTCCCGAGAGGTCATAAATTTTCTCTCAGTTTTCTTTCGAAAAAAAAATGGTAGATCTTGAAAAAGGTCGTGCGATCCTGTGTCACGCTGCACCTGTCGATTGTGGAGACCCCTGTTCTAGTAAAATATGGTTTCCAATTTGAAAATAAAGATGAAGTTGCCAATTGGCCTGTTATGGATTGTTGTCAAACGAACATTTCTTTTAAACCCAGAAGGTCGTTTTATTGCACCACGACCTGTCCAAAATTACCCGCGGCCCTGGTTCAATTTGGCTAAGCCCTTAATTGTGTTCAGGTGAGTCTCAAGGATAATAGTAGTATTTGCCTTCAATTCTACCCTGTCCTTGCAATAAAGTGGCATTCTGCTCTTTTCTAAAAATGAAATTTTAAAGCAAAGTTGTTGTAGGACCTTGGGACAAGCACTTTATAAACTGCTCTTTATTTCCCGCCTAATAAATAAGCATTCTTCTCTTTTTCCATGAATTTGGAAACTCTTCTTCCTTTTTGAATACCATATAGAACCATAATTGGAAATGTTTACTTTGGAACTTTATTAAATTGTATGTAATTCGATTTTGAATACCTAGTTTTGCGCGGTTTTATTTTTGCGAGGAAAATTTTTCCCAGATTAATTTGGAAATGGGATTGGAAAATTGAAAAGATGATTTTCAAATATTCAGTTATTAATGCTTGTTCAAAATTTCCAGATTACTTTTCCATTTTTAATTTTTAAGATTTGAAATATATGAATTTGTTATTTTAAAGCTATAAATGTGACACTGTACGATTTTTTAGTAATTCAAATTCCAAACACTCTTCACTTGGAAATGATCGACTTTTAATTTGTAAAATAAAATAATGTTCAATTTTAAATGCGTAGTATAGTTGAAAATGCAACTGTTGAATTTTGCAGAAAATTCGTCTCTGGAAAATTTAAACATTGAATTTTCAACCAAAATAGACGAATTTTCAACCAAAAGAGATTAATTTTCAACCCAAAAGCTTGAACAATTCAATTTTCAGTTAAAAAATTAATTTTAAACAAAACAATATTATTTTTCAAACAAGGAGATGTATTTTCAACTAAAATGATGAATTTCTACTAAAGTAGTTCAACTTTAAACCAAGTAGTAGAAATGGGCCTGGAAATTTGAAAAGCTACCTTCAAAATTTTAACTCATTACTACTTTTTCGAAATTTTTCAATTTTCAATTCTCGCATTTTGAAAGATTTGAATAAAAAATGTTGAAGACTATAGAATTATATTGTACCATTTTTCAGCAATTTAAATAAACAATTTTTCTAATTTAAACGCTCTAAGTTTGAAAATGGTCCACTATTGAGTTGCAAGATTCATTAATTTTCAGCTTTCAATTTTAGAATGTATACAATTTTAAGTATTCCTTCAAAATGGTTTGATTTCAAATGCTTATTCAAGAACAAAAGCGCGCTTTCAATTCCCTATTCTGCCATTTTTGAGGAATGAAATTTACAAATTATTTGTTACGATTTTTGCGTTTGTGGGGTCAATTTTTCATCTAAAAAATGAACATAGACAAAATTATTTATCACAGGTTAAAATTAAGTATCTAACTGAGCATTCGTTTTGATGATTCTTTTCTACTATAAAATACGTTTATTTCCAAACGATACAATTTTGAAAGATTTAAAAGTTAAACCAAACCATTTTCAATGTTTCGATATAAAATTATTCTGTTCAAAATGCTTTTAATTCAAAGTGGTTTAATTTTAAACGATTATAGTTTTGAATTATTTGATGTTGAAAGTTTCAAGTTGAAAGCTGATTAAGTAAGGTATAGAATTGTTAAATTTACAGTTTTATAATATTCAAAATGATGCTGACTTTTTAAATGCTTTTTCAATAAACTGAAAAGGTTAAAGACATGTTTAAAGTTAAAAAAAATTGTAATTGTGATAAACTTCAGCAATTTCATTATTTTTACTGAAACGGTACACGTTCTACGGCCTTAAAAAAACTGCTTAAATTTTTCACTATAATGATGAGTTTTAAAATAAAATTATGAATCTTCATCATTATGAATTATGAATCATATGAATTCTCAATCACAAGTGTAATTGATGATATTTCAACTATTTACTTTAAATCAAAAATAGTTGAATGCAATAAAAAAAATACGAATATTCCACAAAATAGTTTAAGTTTAAACCAAAGAGATGAATTTTCAACGAAAAAGATGAATTTTAGACTGAGAAAGATTAATTTGCTACTATAAAATACGACTTTTCAACAGAATACAATAATTTTCAACTAAAAAAGAAAAAATTTTGATGAAATATTCAAATTTTTAAGTAAAAAGTATACATTTTCAGCTACAAATGTAATAGTTGAGGTTTCAGTAGAAGAAAGGTAATTTTCAACCAAAAAAGAAACGAATTTTTTAGTGAAATAGTTCAATTTTCCACCAAAGAGATTAATCTTCAGCCAAAAGGATAAATTTTTAACAAAGCAGGTACAGCTTTCAACCAAGTTGTTGAATTTTTGACAAAAAAAATAGATGTTCATTAAAAAAGGGGAATATGGGTCAGCAAAAGTCGGAACCTTTCTCAAAATGTATAAGCAAGAAATGTACTAAACGTTATATAAGTTCGTAACGTTACTTCTACGGGAGCCTTCTTACCTGTTACCAACCGTAGTTTTTGGCATGAGCCTCTCCCTTCAAATTGGTAACGCAGATTATAGTCGATCCCTGAACGCTTTTTAAATTATAATTGTGAAATTAATTTTTTTTTTATTTTTAAAAATAAAAAAAAAATCAATCCTCTAAATGTGGATTATTTTACTTTTTTTTAACTAACTTTCAAAATTCAACAATTTCAATCACAAATAAAAAATGTACTTGGAAATTTGAACGATTTACAATTACTAAACAAATATTCAACTATTGGAGCTTCTTGTTTGAAATAGCGTAATTATGAAAGATGACACACAATACAATTACGAGTCCTTTTAATTTTCAACACTTAATGTAAAATGCCCATTTCACGTGATCAGTTAAATATTAATTCTGTAGGCCAAGAGCAATCTATTGTGATGAAGATTAATAGGATCATTTTTGATCAAAAAGAAAGATATCGTTCAGTAAAAGCTGTGAAAAATATTATCAATACATTGAAAAAGTATTTCCTGCGACAAAAGTTGGTGAAATTTCTGTCAAATGACCATTCAAATTCCAGTTGATTTTTTATATTTGGAATATTTCATCATTTACAGTTCACAGTGGGATTGCTTACAAAATATCGATTTTTAACTTGACAGGTTTTGAGTTTTAAAGCCATTATTTTTAAGCTTCTTAATTCGGATTACCGTCGAATTAAAAGCTATTTTACTTTTTATTATCAGTTTCATTTTCAAAGTACGCAAATTTCAATTCCTTAAAATACTATGAATTTTCTTAAAATAATATAGCGTCATGATATCTTTTAAAATTTTGAAATGCCTTTTTAAATTTCTTATGAAATACCAGGACTCCTGTCTTAAATTGAGACTTTGCATGCTTTTGACAATGCTTTCTTTAAAAGTTGTTGATTTAAACATGTGCTTAAAGCCTTTATTTATTAATTTTAATTACTTATAGCTTATTTAATCATTGGTCAAAAACGGGGTCTGAAACTGTCGATGCGTAAGTCACAGAATCTTTCGCCACTAATATATATGTTCGTTTTTAAAGTCAAAATGACGACACTTATTTTACCGATTTGCTGAAAATTTTTGTTTGCCAAAGTTAGGGACCATACTTAAATTACGTAACAGCTCAGGGGGGGGGGTCCTCCATTCATGTTCGTAATTTTTGGAAATTCGCAAATAAAACAAATAACTCACAGTAATCATTGTGAATAAATCTAATATGAATTTAACTTTACTCGTTAAAGAAACCAAAAAAATCTTGCAAAAGTCAAGACATTTTTATAACTTTAAATAAAGTGTCAAGCAGAATAGATTAAAAAAAAATTTATTTCATTGTGAAATTGTTTCGTTCCGTTTATAAAAGATCCTATTAGGTTAAAAATATTACAAATTTAAGATTATGGTATTTAACCCGTGGTTGGCAAACTCTTTTGACGCACTCTCTATATAGGTACACTGGTGCGACTCGGGATTTTCCGTTTTTGAAAGTTTGTTATCACCATGAAAATTATAGATAATTAGAAAAGTGAATATGCCTTCCCATAACAAATTTGAATTCATTTCCCTTTGAATTCTACAAAATGGAAATTTTCTTTGGTGCGAATTCGCACCAGTGTGCCTACCATGGGTTGAATATATTAATGTTTATTATTTATGAAAATAATCTTTAATATTTATTAATACACTATTCAAAATAAATTTGTCAAATGTTTGCTGGAAAATAAAAAAATAAGAAAATTGTCTTAAAAATGAAATTACTAAAATGATAGATGTGTTTGATCAATATTACACTGTATTAAATTTATTTTATAAATTTGTAAAAATATTTCAAATACAGTCTTTTAGGTATGTTTTCAACACTACGTTCTGTCCTTGAACCAGAAAGTCATCTTTTAAAATCAGTGAATATATTCAGTTGAAACTTTGTAATTTTTGTTCAATGTGATTGAGAATATTTTTGAAAGAATTTTCATCTTTTACAGGATTTAAGGAAAAAATTACAGAAAGATCTTAAAAAAGATACGTTTTTATTATGGATTGAAATTGAAGCTTTCTTGATTTTGTTTTCATCAGATATTTCAAACTGATTAACAGTTAAATCAAATCGGAACATTATGTTAGATTGAGATATGTAGTAAAAAATGTAGTAGAAAATTCCTATAAACTTTTGTGTCAAACGAAAACTGGGTCATATATAGAGTGTTTTGTAGTAAAAATAGAGGTTTTTTGTCCCTATTGATAATTCGTACTCAACAAAAATTCTCTGCAAGATTAAATTATCCGATGTCGCCCAGATATTTTGAGCCAAGAAGGGAACAAAAGTGATCGAGCCTTTTTTTTGAAAATTCAAATTTAGATTCTTCGAGATTTTTTTTTCGATAACAATTTTTAATTGCATGTACGCTTTTAAATATAGAATATTTAGTGAAAAAAGTCCTTATAAACTTTTGTGTCAAAAGAAAGCTGGGTCTTCTATAGAGGTTTTTGTAGCGCAAATAGGGCTGTAAAAAACTTTATAGAACACCCAGTTTATGGGAACTTTTTTACTACATATCTTTATATATAATTCTTCTGTTCGTGTGTATGTGAATAAACTCCTCCAAAACGGCTGGACCGATTTTGATGAAATTTTTTGTGTGTGTTCCAGTGTATTCGAGAATGGTTTAGATTCACAATTCAGTCCACTGGAAAATGTAAAAAGTTTGAAATTTTCAAATTTAAGACTTGTGTACAGGACGACGTCTGTCGGGTCCGCTAGTTTTATGTATAAAAGTGTAAATAAAATAGAAAATTTTTAATCACAAAAAAAAAACCTCTCGAAAAATCAACATTTGAGTTTTGAAAAAAGAATTGGATCGATTTTTTTCATTTATCACTTAAAATATTCAGGCAACATTGACGAATTGATAGGTTGAAGTTGGTTGAGGCTCTCCGTGCTGTGTCGTTCGCTAGCTTTCGGTTATTTTACCGTTCTCAAAATTTCAATTCTTGGTCAACCAAGGGATTATATCCTTTTAGTTATAAATTTTATTATTTTGTTGAAAATTCAACATTTTGTTAAAAAGTCATTCTTCTTGTTGAAAATTCGTCTTTTTGGGTTGAAAAACAACTATTTAAGTATAAAATTTACTTCTAGATTAAAATTCATATTTTGGTATTGAAAAGTCAACTGAGATTTTTTCCGGATTCAACCATCTTTTTGAAAATGTGTCTTTTTACATTCGCTTCAGAGAAGGTATTATATTTGTGGACATTACCCCCCCCCCCCCCCGCCCGTTTTTGTCAAATGTCTACGTTTTGAGACCTTCTGAACCCGAAAAACAGGTTTTTACAAATGTATCTGTCTGTCTTTATGACTGTGTGTATGTCTGTATGCATGTCTGCCTGTGAGCACGATCACTTTGGAAAAAATTCATTTATTAGATTGGCCTTTAGTACACTCTTTTAGTAATTATCATAATAACTTTTTGAATTTTCTTGCAAAATTGAAAATTCAAATTTCGATCGCACAAAAAATAATGGAAAATAAAAAATTTCATTTTGCAGTAAAACTATGCAATATGCGAAAAAAGATGAGAAGAAAAAAATTGTGCGCCCAGGAAAGATCTACAAATTTTTCCTGGATTACTTTCTGATGGGAGTATAGGACGCGTAGTTTTTGTTTGAATAATTAAAAAACAAGATACAAAATAAAAATATTAAATTTTACACAAGCGACACAAGCTAAGAAAAATATAAATAGACAAAAGTTGTTTAACTGAAAAAGAGCTACAAATTTGTTATTAATCTTTTTTTGATAGGATGCGTATCAGGTTTTGTTTTATTCGTAAAAAACAGCATCAAGAATAAAAAAATAATTTTTTTGGACAAACGACACAAGTTACTCTCTAAATATGAATCAGTGGCGAACTCACTGATTGAAATAGTAGTTGGGCATTTTACTGATTAATCAGTGATTCCGGACTTTTCACTAATAAATTCAGTAAGACCAGAGTAAATAATGTGAGAAATAACCTCTAAGTTTTAAAGTTCAGCGTTGTTGTTATTCCTTTACTTAAGTAGCAAAAATAATTTTTTAAAGAAATAAATTTTTGAATTTTCGGGCTGTAAGTGTGCTGAATTTACTGCGGGAAAAATATACTCTAACTCGTATAAAAAGTATTTACTTAACGGGTGTGAAAATGACAGTCGAATCTTCAAAGTAAATGAATATGTGAGGTTTTTTGTCGTTTGGAAGCATCAAATCTTTTCACATTTTTTAATATTTGATCACATTTATGGGTTTTAAGTTGTTACTATGATTATTTCATTGAATCTACTAAAATATTATTTTATTATGACTGTTAAATTGACGTGTGCAGTGCTGCCAACTCTCAAAAGTGAAACTTTCACTGAATTAATAAGTAACTTTTCACTGGTTGGCAGTGACCGGATTCTATAGCTATTTGAATCAGTGAGACTTCACTGACAATCAGTGACTTTTCACTGATTCAGATTTAGAGAGTACGACAAAAAAATTACACAAAAGTTGTTCACCCGAAAAAAGCTAAAAATTTGTTATTGATTATTTTCGGATGGAAAGCGTAGTTTTTGTTTTCATCGTAAAAAATAAAATAAAAAAGTTAACTTTTTGGACGGACGATACAAGCTATGAAGAAAATTAATGAAGGAAAGTTGCTCATTCAAACAAGAGGTGCAAACTTGTAATCAATAGTTTTTGTTTTAATCGTAAAAATAATATTAAAATTAAAAAAATTAAATTTTTTGAAAAACAACACAAGGTACGACAAATAAGTAATAGACAAAAGTTTTTCACAAAAAAAAAAGATCAAAACATTCTTGATAACAATTTTTAGATAGGACAACTATATTTTTTTATTCATAAAAAAAAGTTTGAAAATAGAAAAATACAAAGTGGAAAAACGACACGGAAAACGAAAAAACAATGGGAAGACAAAAGTTGTACAACCAAAAAAGATCTACAGATTTGTTATGAACTCTTGTTATGAAAATATACTGAAAATAAAAAAAAAATAACTTTTTGGAAAAAGGACACAAACTTTAATCAAATTTGATTCATAAAAAATAATATTGAAAATAAATAAATTAAATTTATGGAAAAACGACACAAGTTGCAATAAAATGTTTAATAACCGAATTGTTTTTTCCTCATAGGATGCGCACTGTTTTTCACATACAACGATAAGACAATGAATATACGTATGTTTTAATAGTGATGCATGTTATGAATTGTAACAATATAAATTGATTGAAATGACACATTTTCGAGGGTAGCTGAGAATAAAATTTAGTGCAAAATAAGAAACAAATATTAGAGTAATCATGATGAATAAAATGTGTACTTTATTTTGTAATAACTGTATAAGCAATCCCAGGCCGAGGTACAGAAATAAATGTTATATACACTGTAAAAACTAGGATTCGATTTAGAACTTAATTTGGTATTGAAGCAGTTCACGCAACAAAACAATTGTACCTCAGTTTGATCCGCCAATCTAATAAAATAGGGCCGATTTGTGGATTGAAATAGGCTCGAAATTTGAATCATCTGTCAATAACTAAATCTGATGAAACAAATTCTAAACTGTCATGTTTAGAAACCAAGGTAACCTTAAGGGCTGAAGTTCGCGACGTTTGAGTGTGACGGTTCAACTAATTTTTACGAATTTTTAATTTCATATATTTTTTGTTTTTTGTAACATTAAAGTTTGGAATAATTGAAACAATGCACCCTATGAACAACTTTAGTTCGCTATCTCGGATCATTTATCAATCTGAAGTTAGCAAACTAAACAAGACAGAAACTGGTTCTAAAATAGACTATTTGTAAGATCATATTAGAACGCCCAAGAAAGGATCCCAGATAAAAATGAATGCCAATTTTTGTACTGTGTACATTTCATGCAATAGTGTTGAACATAATGTAGAAAAGTCCACATTTTGAACGAAATCCAGTGCGAAGCATGAGATACGTGATAAGAATGTGTTCGTTAAAGCCGAAGGAGCATTAACAAATAAGAATTCTCAATCACCAAGTTACAGTTCTCGATGCTTTAAACTTTAATTCTAAATGGCCTGCGCAGAAATGTGGGGAAATACAAAGTCCGAACGCGCAGCGCGAGCTAAAAACATACTCGAGCGCGAAGCGCGAGAACCAATAGTCGCGCGCCCCAGGCGCGCTCAAACTTACGAGCCAGCATGCCACGCGCATAACGCACGGCGGACAGATATTTTATTTAAAAATTCATCTGTTTAATAGAAATTTTATCTTTCTTGAATAAATATGCAACTGTTTGGTTGGAAATTCATCTTTTGGGCTTGAAAGTATTTTGTTGAAAGTTAAGTTTTGCCATCTCTGGTTTTGCCCCATGTTCCCCTACGTAATGCAAGTACGGCCCCTAACGTTTAGCCACCGTTCTGCGGACATTTCGGATCTCCCCTACCCAACCTTGAAAACCCAAAAGATCGACCCCACGATCGTCCTTTTTCTGAGCGACGCTTGCGCAGTTCGAAAAAGGATCTGTCCGGGCAACCAGAAACAGGATCTTGTCCTGTTTCCGTACACCATAGTTCATTTTCCTCCGTCGTCAAGAAACGGTTGTACTCATTCCAGTAACGTACACCGTACACTCGTACGTTAAACATGAAATTCAACGTAAAATACTTTAAATTTATCATTTAATGTGCGTTAATGGAAAAAAACTTTCAATCCGTTCTATTAAAAATGACTGAATTTTCAAATTTTTTCTAATAGTGAAAAGTGCAAAGCGAAATGTGTCACACAAGGAAACTATCTGAAGTTAGAAAGAAATGTCGGTTTTTTCTTTTGTGGACTTACGGAATTACATTATCTCGTGCAGCGAAACCACAGAACAGTGATATTTTGAAAACTTTTCAAAACCGTTATTTTTGTAAAAAAAAATCCCCGAAACAACGCGAAATTAACAAAGGTGATGACTAAAATTCCTATTGTTTCAAAATTCTGTTTTGGAAAAATAAATGGAACACGTGATACATCAGAAGCGGCGGAGCCTTTTTTTCTAGGTGGGGGCAGGGACATAGACTTATAACCGAGCTTATAACTTATATTATTAGAAAAAGTACAATTTGTACATATTATAATAATATTATAATAATATTATAATATGTATCAATTTTGCATAAATAATACGCAGGTGTAAAATTAATATTTTCAAAGATTTAAATGATTTCCCAAAGATTTCACGATGATTTGAATGATTTTTCAAAGATTCCACAAAGGTTTCAATAATCTCACAAATATTACAAAATATTACTAGGATATTTCAAATATTTTGAAAAGATTTCACAGATTTCAATAATTTCACAAATATTGCTGAATATTTCAAAAATATTTAAAATATCTCGCAAAGATTTCCAAAGATTTCAATGATTTTCCAAAGATTCCAAACAGTTTCCAAAAATCTTACAAATATTGCCAAATATTTGAAAAATATTTCGTACAGATTTCCAAAGATTTCACAGATCCTTAAGAAAAAGAGGCATTGGTAAGTATTGGATCTAATACTTTTTGCGAATAAGTATTTCGTAAAGATTACCAAAGATTGGAATGATTTCTGAAGATTTCAATAATTTCACAAATATTAACAAATATTTCAATAATATTTCAAATATTTCGCAAAATTTTTCAAAGATTTCAAAGATCACAAAAACTTCAATTGTTCCACAAAGATTTTAATGATATCCCAAAGATTTGAATAATTTCACAAATGTTGCCAAATATTTCGCAAAGATTTTCAAAGATTTCACAAATATTTCAAATATTTCGCAAAAATTTTCAAAGATTTCACAAAGATTTGAATGATTTCCTAAAGATTTCCAAATTTTTACAAATATTTCGCGAATATATTGAATGGATTTAACGTAGTGTATGCGAATCCGGCATATTTAGCCGAATTTTAATTCTCTCTTCCGGCATATTTTCCATTCATTACCTTATTATCATGATTGTGAAAATTTATGAAATTTTTGAAAAAATGATGAAGTTTGTTAAAGTTTATGAAATTTATGAAGTTCGTGGAAATTTATAAAATGTATGAAGTTTGTGGAAATTTACGAAATTTGTGAAAATTTATGATAATTTACAGAAAATTATGACGTTATGAAAAATCTGCCGGAAGAGAAAATTCAGATCCGGCAAGGAATACAGATATATACAGATGACACATAACCTCCATCTGTCATCAAGATCTCCCTTTAATTTTCTATTGCCCGAGATATTTCAGCAAACATCAATTTTTTTAACTCGTTGCAATTAATCTAGAATTGTTTGGAATTAATAATAAATCGTTTGAAATTCATAATAAATTCTTTGGAATTTAATTTAGTACACGATAAAATATGCCGGAAGAGAAAATTAAAATGAGGCAAAATATTCCGCACAAGAAAATTAAAATCCGGCATATTTTGCCGGAACAGAATACTCGACCTAGATTAAATAGATTTTACAGAAACTTCAATTTTTCCACAAAGATTTTAATGATCTCACAAATATTGACAAATATTTCAAAAATATTGCCCAAAGATTGCTAAAGATTTCTCAAATAGGAATGATTTCTTATAAAGATAAAAAAATATTACAAATACTTCGCAAGGATTTCGGATATATTTAAAAGATTCCACAAAGACTTAAATTATTTCACAAAAAGATTTCAAAGATTGCACAAAGATTTCACGAAAACCTTAATCATCATCAATCATTTCAAATGTTTCGCAAAGATTTCGGGAAGGCTTAACAAAGATTCCAATGATTTTCTAAAGATTGTTAATCTTTTTCAAAGATTTCAGATAGATTTAAAATATTTCAGGAAGACTTCAATTATTTCACAAAGATTTCCGTTAGATTTAAAAAAAAATTAAAGCGATCCTATGAATGTAATCATTTAATTTTAGAGAGGGGCAAATTAATACTTTGCCCCTGCGTGGTCGTTTTCTGGGGGGAGGCTTTGCCCCCTGTACCCCTAGGGCTCCGCCACCTCTGTGATACATCATGATTTCCAAAGTTACGGAAGGTACTCCTGTCAGTTTTATACGGAATAAGCCACTTTCTACGGGCCATAAATCATTTCGATAAGAATTCGCCAAGATGTTTTCACCCACAGAAAATTAAAATAAAAATTGGTCAAAAATGGAAACTTTGATCTTGAATGGATTTCAAAAAAGTTGCTTTTAGTCTTCAGGCGCCGTGTCTACATATCTATTCAAAGGTAAATCGACCCTTTTTAATTCTTTAAGCATGCACTGCCTTAACACAGCATATCAAACATTTTCGATTTTTTAAATTGTGTAATCAAACAATTTTCAGCGATTGAATCAGTATAGATACTTTATTTTTGTACATTATCATCATTTATGATTGAGAGAATATTAGAATCGCCCCAAGTTTTACACCTCTGTTTTTCAACGGTTCTCCCCGTTTTGAGATCCATAGGCATTAAATGTTCGTCTCCCGGTTCTTCAAGTAAATATTCGTGATTTTTCTGAGTTTAAAAAATAATTA
Source organism: Andricus quercusramuli (assembly GCA_932178445.1). Classification (NCBI taxonomy): domain Eukaryota; kingdom Metazoa; phylum Arthropoda; class Insecta; order Hymenoptera; family Cynipidae; genus Andricus; species Andricus quercusramuli. The sequence continues at coordinate 56,539 of CAKNXH010000487.1, read as the reverse complement.
ACTCTCTTTGCGAGACCCACAGTTTTAATAATTTTGAATTGAAAGAGCTTCTGATCTTAAAATTTAAAAAAAAAGTATATTGAACGATTTTAGACAATTTAATTAGAAAAAGGAGATAAATTTTTATAATTTCTTAGTCGAAGCGCTAAAAATTGAAAATTTGTATTTTCAATTCAAAGAATCACGAAATTAAATGATTTCAGATTAAAAGTTCGAAAATGTCAAATCGTTAAAAAATAAAAATGGAATAATTTAAGATAAGAATTTTGGAAATTCGGTCATTTAAAATTCAGAGCGATTGAAATTGTATTATTTATGAATAAAAGAGTTAAAAATTAAAGACGTTGAAAGAAAAAAATTAAAACTTCAGCGTTCAACATGAAAATGCAAAACTCTAAAATTGTAACCATTTGAAATTACCGAAATCATTCATTTACTGATGTATAAATTCAGACCATTTAATTTTTTAATTTTTTAATTTTAAACTCAATTTGTAATTTTTACATTTTAAATCTTCCTTTAGAATTATTTTTCATTCTTGTAATTTTACAATCAAATAATTTTCAATTTGAAATGATTCATTTGTTTAAATCTTCAACTAAAAATCGGACTATTTCAAGCTTTTCAAATCGAAATTGCTTTATATTTATATTTGAAATTATTAAATTCTAAACTATCAAGGCTTTTAATATGCAATTTCCAAGTACTTAATAGCGGAATGGTCCTGACGATTTGAACATTAGTGTTTGAAACTACAGTATTGTAGCTTCAAATTCAAATATTGCGCAATTTCAAAACAGTTTAATCTTTGACGCCTTGAAACTAGATTTTTTTCTTAAATTAATGTTTAAATTAATTCTTCGAGTTTTCGAATTTTAAATTTCACAATAT
>CAKNXH010000487.1:0-45648 GCA_932178445.1 Andricus quercusramuli | reverse complement strand
TGGCTTATTTCAGATCTAGACAATGCCCTAACTGGAAGCAAGTCTGGCCTGATAATTTTCTACACAGGAGACAAACACTATCTACAATTCCGTTTGAAATAAGCCCAAGAATATACAAAATTTTTATTATTTCCCGAATTATTACAATTTTTTGAAGAGATCGAAATTTATCGTCTTTTGCTGAAGATCTTTATAAAATTGACATTCTGCCTCCAAATTAGGCTTATTAGACACCAAATTCTATTAGCCTTTATTCTAGTAGGAGAAAAATTTTCATTTCAAATTAAAACATTAAGAAACTTTCGCATATACAGCTGCCCTGTATATGTCGTAGGCTTATAGAGGATTCAGGCTTTCAGCCGACTGCCGGCGTTCGGAAGAAGTTGGACGAAATCTATACCTGGCGAGTGGCGTCCAAGTGCCTGGTTTATTTGGGCATTCAGAAGAATACTCAGCTATTCTTCTGAAAGCCTAACACGTTTGAGGCTTTTACGGGAAACCAGCCATAGAGTATTAAAACACATTAAATGGCTATTTAACATTTTTTTAAATTTATTTTCATCTTCATCTAATTAATAAAATATACCTTTCCAAAATAATAAGAATAATGATTTTATGTCATATTTAAAAAGTATTTTAATTTCAGTTTATGATTTGACAGGTTTCGAAGATGAACATCTTATTTTTATTTTGCAATTCGGTCGCGAAAAAAAGTAAATGGCTAAATTCATCATTCAGCAAGCATTATTTAAACTGTAAACGCATTTTCTGTAGAACATTGTAAATATTACAACGAAAATAGCCATGTTTACGATTTTTATTGCACACGTTACAATTTGAAATAGCAAAATTGATTAAATTCCACAAAAATTCTAACTTCATAGTTCAATTGATGCATGTTAAATGGTAAATTTAGCCTTTTACTAGAACATTAAAATTTAATAAAAATGAACAATTTTTCTTCAATTTGAGGTAAATAATGTAAAAAATACAAAAATTATTTATAACAACAACACACTTTATTTGATTGATCTTCGCTCCACATATTCCGGTTTGTCGTTTTTCTTTCATTATAGCATTTTTTTAAACTTTTCATCAAACTCAATTTTGTTCACAATACACTTACCCATAATTTTTACGTTTTCGCTCGCTTATACTGCTCGCTTCAAGATTGATGGCAGACTGATGTTATTTGTAAATGATCAATAAGTTCAGAATTTGATTGGTATGAATAACATCTATTACATTATATTGAATGACTAGAAATTTCACTGCTAAATCGAAATACATAATAGTAAACAATAATAATCCATGAAGCATTCAAGATGTAGTAAATAATTATTCATAACTAAATCTGCTTGGATATAATTATGCAGCAATAATTATTATACTTATAATTATTATTCACATAAATTATAAATTCATTATTTAATTATTCGATTAATATAGATTTTTCAATCAAATGATTATTTAATTTATTACGCTTTTCTTTATTATTAGTCATTAATAATATTATATGATTATATAAAGGCAAATTGAAAAATAAATAAATGTTTACCTTCGAATCCTGTGAAAACATTAACTGAAATTAAAAGACTTTTTAAATATATGTCATAAAATCATTATACTTATTATTTTGGAAAAATTTATTCTAATAATTAGATGAAGATGAAAATAAATGTAAAAAAATGTTAAATAGCCATTTAATGTGTTTTAATACTCTCTGGCTGCTTTCCTGTAAAAGCCTAAAAGGTGTCAGGATTTCGGAAGAATAGCTGAGTATTCTTCTGAATGCCTAAATAAACCAGGCACTTGGACGCCAGGTATAGTTTTTCGTCCCAAAAACTTCCGAAGCGCGGCAGTCGGCTGAAAGCCTGAATTCTCTAAAAGCCTACGACACATATATGTTAGGCTCAAAGACCGAAAACGGCCAAAGACCGAAAAAAACGGCAAAAACGGGTTCTGACCGTCGCAGAAATGCCAGAACGCGTTGTGGCTGTTTTGCAAACGGCCAAAGACCGAAATAAACGACCAGAACTAGTTTTGGTCGTTTTCAGAACGACCAGAACGCGTTCTGACTGGTAGTTTTCAAAAGGGCTGACTCAAAACTGTTATTTGGAGTAATCGAACAGTATACGATGCATAGTAGAAAGAAATACTTCTTTGGGACAAAAATCCGCCGACTTCTCAAATCTCGAACGAACAAAGTATTTTTTTGTAACGCACGCACGAAATGTTCGCTTTTCGAGGCATGTATTGCGTGCGGGAAGTGACCTATTCCGTAGCCGTGGTAAAAAGCAGTTATAAAAAGACTTTTTCTAGCTGCTGCGCTTGCGCTCTTTGAGCAAGATTACTTTTTCTAGCTGCTGCGCTGGCGCACTTCCAGCCAGACTCCTTTGTCTTGCTGTTGCGCTTGCGCATTTCGATTCAGATTTACTTTCCAGGACTGCCGGAAAAAGAACCTCACTTCATTATGATTTGACGATTGAGAGACTAATTGTGAGTGGTGAATAGTGATTGGACAAACTCGAAGTGATAAATTACCATAAATGACTGATAAATTACCGAAAATTTCAGAAATTTCTGGATACCTGAAATTTCCGGTAATTGATCAATTTTCCATGAATTTCCGGAAATTTGGGAAATTTAGCAATTTTCAATAAATTACCGGAAATTTAGCAATTTTCCATAAATTTCTGGAAATTTTTGGAATCTTTCCAAAAATCTTTGGAGACCAGAAATTTCCGATAATTTAGCAACTTTTCATAAATTTCCGGAAATTTTGGAAATTTAGCATTTTCCGGAAATTTTTGAAATTTTCGGATTTTTCCCAAAAACCTTTGGATACCTTGAATTTCTGGGAATTTTCGGTAATTTTACCATAAATTTCCGAAAATTACCATAAATTTCCAAAAAAATTATTCTTATTATTTCTCAAATCGAAAATTTCCTGCATTTGTTACAAAAAATAGAATACAGTTTCCAAAAGGTCGTTTTTATGGAGATTTGATATTTTTGGTTTTAAGGGTAGTAGCAGATAACTTGAGCCATAGCGCGGGCTGTGATTGGTCGAGAGGCGTGGCCTAAAAGGAGGGTTGGGGTGGGAAAGGGGGCGTGGCCTCCCCTGAGTGGCCAAGGAGGCCTAATACAAAATGGCGCTAATTAGGGGCGTGGCCTGATTACAAAATGACGGTAATTAGGGGTGTGGCCTAATTACAAAATAGCAGCTAGCCTAATTGGTCGAATGAGTTATTCTGAGTTGGAAAAGGGGAGGGGTCACACATGATTCCATCGAATGGATGATTCTCAGCTGGCAAAGGGGAGGGGGCCCCACCCCATTCCATCGAATGAATGTATCGAAGTTGGAAAATGGGAGGGGCCCCAACCCCTCCCTGTGCGAACCTGTGATGTTTCGCCTGGAAAAGGGGAGGGGCCTCGCCCCCTCCCTTTTAGTCCAAGAGTAGAGGTAGTCGGTCATCGAGTTGGGAAAGACGAGAAGTAATTACAACGCAGGCTAATTTCCTAATCTTACATTCTATTCAGGTTGGAAAAGGGTTGTTTGAAATTAAGACAAAATTTATTTCAATTTTTCACCATTTTATTTAAAAAAAAGAAATAATCTAGATCTAAAGAACACAAATGTATTGTTACTTATATAAGATTAAAATAGAGATACAATAATATGTGCACGACTCGAGACAAGGCAGACAGTGTTAACGAAGTAACACAAAAATAAGTAATACAGGGATACCAACTTAGATAGTAAAACAGGTCTTAGACGCAGAGGAAAATCTAAAAGATGTATGTATTCCACAAAAACTCTTAGCCTATGAGGGAGACGAATACTTAAAATAATGTTTACAAAGCATTATAAACAGAGACACAATAAATGCAAAAGAATATACTCTCTTAGCCAGAGAGAGTAGACGCAATATTCTTATGCATGAAAGAGCAGAGATAATCGATGAAGCAAATTTTATATAATAATTCCAACTTATATGTGATCAAACAAACATTGATTAAAATAGATACAAAGTAGCAAGTTTCGAAGAACATGCCTGTACACAAGATTCGAGACGATTGCAGCTATGCAGTGAGTATGCACAGTGACTACCGCCACTGCCACCATTTTCACTTCCTGATACATTTTTTTTACAAGTCAATTTATGTTCAGCCAAAAGTTTTTTATAAAATCGCACCACAATTTGATCATTCTTCACGAAATCATCGGTAAGAAATGCATTAGACTCGCGCAAAGAATACCCACTACACATACAATGCAGAAACATAATGCAAAAGTGACCACGCACGTTCGAAGAGGCACTCTGGAGTAGTTTTGTGTTCCACCTGAAGAGGGTACAGTTTCCTCGTAAACGATGAAGATGTTGAGGAATAAGAAGCGGTAAACCGTAACTGTGGAAGTATATTCCTCTGCCTGAGCTGTCGACGAAGATGGCGACCCAATGCGAACCAGGTTTTGTGTGGTCATCTGTTTTGATAAAGATAGCAGCAGGTCGTGTCCAAGTTTTCGGTATTTGATCAGCCGGCTATACACCGATTGTGTGGGCCCCCGTCAGTTGAAGCACTTGCAGAATTTATAAGCTGTTAATTGTCCGTCCATACGTCTTCGTATGCGTGTGATAGTGAACTGGATGCAAGTATAGGAGACACTGGTTTTTTATCTTCTCCGTTGATAGCAGTCCTCGTCCTCGATGTGTTATTGAGCAGCAATGGTTTTTTTAGATGATTTGGTGACTCTTTTGTTGTTGTTGATTTTTTCATAATCGTACTTGCTCTTGTCGTTGTTTGCCAAGCCACCGTTTGATTCTCATGGCATTATTGAGAGCACATGAGTAAACCTCCTCCTTTTTGATTCCATGATGAAAACAGTATTCTCGTTTGTCTGGTAGTTGTTTGAATGTAGGACATGTCAGTTCTTCCAGGTCAATAATTTGGCTATTCATTATTCTTTGTAGTAGTTCCGCTTTTTCACGCCCACGTGTGTAAATTGTTGCTGCAGATTTAGCTTTATCTCGGAGATTAGAGTAAAGAAACTTCATGGAAATGTCTCCTTCGAACCACTCAATCCCATGATAGAATCTTGAGAGCCAATTGTTTTGTTGTTTTACACAGGTAGAAAGTTCGCAAAAGGGATGAGGTGGTGCTGCGATCCAGTGAGCGACAAACTTGTGATCCAGTGTGAGGATAGCTACCTCCTTTGGTAGAAAATTGTCATCAAGATCCCGAAATCCTTGAATTTCGATTACATAGTCAACCATATTGCATATTTCAGAACGAGGACGAGGACTGCGACGAAAAAATATATGAGTAGAACGATGTAAGACGATGCAAGTGTTCTTTACCAGTACTGGGTTACGTCTGAAGACTGCCGTCTTATATAGGTTGTAGATATACCAGCTTTCCCCTACCACACGAAAAATCCGTTGGCAGGTGTGTGTTTTGAGGGTGTGCATTTTTCATGTTGCGACCTGTTTAAGCAAGCAACGTTTAATGCGTCTTTTGTGTATATGGGGACCTTTGACAGGTGTGCAAGTGGGCGTGTAGGGTCATGTATTGATGCGCTCAAACCGGCTGAGTGACTTTCGTGCAATGGATGCATTTTCTAGGGTAACATCAGATGGCGGCATACCAATACTAGAATGACGTGTAATATTGTATGCTATTACAAGTAATTGAAGGATATCAATATATCTGTGAGTGTTTCGGTGAGTAAAGTATCGCCACATACGCTCTTTGAGAGTGCGATTAAAACGGTTGACAACTGCGGCTTTAACAGTAGGATCGCGTGCAACTCTAAACTTTATTTCATGATCTTGAAGAAATTTCTGAAAGCTCACGCCGACAAATTCTTTTCCTTTGTCAGTTTGCAGGCAAATCGGTATACGATTATTACTCTTCTGCAGAATACGAGTGAATGAATTTTTTACCTCTGTTGTAGACTTGTTTTTAAGTGGTTCGACCCAAGCATGTTTGCTAAACACATCGAATACAACTAAAATGTATGAATAATTATCATTGTATGTTTTTAAAGATTGTAAGTCCACCAAATCTGCTTTCCACAAATCATCCACGTTATCAATGTTATAGTGTGCTCTTCTGAAACGTTTTCTGACTGGCCGATGAAGATTAAAACTATCTTGACTTTTTAACCAATTCAAAACCTCTTTATGCGGTAACTTGTTTATCGTAGCACGTACAAGTTTTTCGATGCCTCCATATGATGCCTGATGTTGTGAATCATAGTATAAATCCTCCAATATTTTCATTTTTGTAGACGAAAAGATATCCAAGATTTTTTTCCAGGCGATTTATTATTTTGTAATGTAGTGTTACCAGCACAGTGTTCTTCCCACTGCTCGCCGTCGTCGTCGTCTTCGTTCTCGGTTGAAAGCGCAGATTTATAAAGATTTGAAGATTCGCGTTGTGATTTATTATTATTTGTATTGTTTCGTTTTAGTGGAGTTGACGTTTTATTTGGCGAAATGTTCAAAAGTCGTGTACTTTTCCAATATTGACTATTTCCCACGAGCTCTCGTGGTATGGATATTTCACGAAGGAAATTAGCAAACTGTAGCCTTCCAGGAACGACAACTCTTTTTCTATGTCGTAATACGTCATTTATAAGATCGATAATGCTTGAATTTTCCACCCGACGTCCATCGATAAAGACTGTACCTTTTCTACCCCAATATATTCTATCTTTTACATCCGATTTTTGTAACTCTTCTATTAATAATTCTGCCTTATTTTTGTATGTTTTTGGAACCGACGAAACAATATCCCCAGTATTGACGGTTGTATCATTCACCATATAATTCGTCTCCTCCTCCGTACCATTTGTCTTATCACTGGGTACTTGCTTGTTTGTTGGCGTTGATTTCTGCGATTCCTCAGTATAGAAAAGAAATTTTTGAAGAACTTGTTGGTACATTTTCCATTTTTCACGATCATCTTTCAACGACTGTGAGTTTAAAATTTGACTCATTTCCCGATCCAACCTGCTAAGAGCATTACCAGGAGTTTGGGTGGTTGGTAGAGAAAAATTTATATTTTGCACATCATTTTGCTGTTGTTGTTGTGGAAAATGTTGATCGATTGAGGTATGTTGTTGGAGTTGTGACAGGCGATCACTAGGCACGAGTACCATTTTTCGGGCATGCTCCATGTGTTTGATTACGAGGATCTTGATGAGAAAAGATTTGAAAGAAGTGAACCGATAATGGGTGCTATCAAAAGTGGTGAAAGTCCACCTCTTTGTACAATAAAACTTTTTTTACTTTTTCATCCACCGCGCGGTGTGGCTAATTTCCGTAACGCGTGCCGATGTTTTTTCAACTTTAGTTTTTCACTTTTCTTCAGAGGTACATTCCCGTGTAAAATGTTTAACGCGCACTCACAGATACATTCAACAAGTTTTGGATCAGTAGTCTTAAGCACTACACGACGTTGATTGTTGTTTAGATGGTATAAAACACGCAACGCTGCGGCGTTTTTCACACCAATTGGACGTTTACGTGTTTTCGACTTCATCACAGGTGCACGACTGGAACACAAGTATCACTGTTTCGGGGTTTAATACCCTTTGCAGGAGCGTAGACGTAGTGAAGCGGATCGTTGGGAAATATTGCCGTTCTAAAGCAACAATTATCATAAGTTGATTGTTTTAAATCAAAGAGAAGATAGCCATGTGGTTGCGAAGTGGCATCGTGGTAGGCTTCTTGGACAAATCATGGATTTGCAGGAAATACTTGTCGTGCCATATGTTGAATTTGTGCACGATCGCGGGAATTCTTAAAAACAATATAATTTGCGTTTAACGATATATCACGTTGAATGTGTCCCTGATGAAACAGATTCTGCGAAATTAAAATTAACTCAAGTTTTTATGATGGCTACCCTTGGTAAAAAGACCGACTATTGTATTATTTGAAGATTCGCGCATCAAATCGTCAATAATTATTAATTTCACCCGATTATTATTGGAATAATCCGTTGAATGAGGCAAACCTTCACGAAATTCAATATTTTTTCAATATTCAACATAAGATGGTTGCCATTCAGAATAATAGACAATTATTCGTTCGAAAACTGCATCACACATTTGGCCAATGTGGCGAATAAATTTTTTTACAAAGAATGTCTTGCCACATCCTGTAGGACCGCAAATCATCGATGTGAAAGGATGCTTCCATCTTGTATCCATTTTACAAATAAAATCATGAATCAGAGGATCACCTTCTTTTATACATTTTTCCCACCTCCCCCCCACACACAGTCTAATATTGTAAAAAAAAAAAAACTTTAGAATGAGGTTAGCTAAAAAACCGCAGCGCGCAACGCAACCGGGCAAATAAGCTTATAAGCCTGGTTGCCGCGGCCGGGTAAACCAGCTGACACCTTGGTAGTATTAGCTCAACTCTCTGAGTACCAGCTTGCTCCGCGCGCCTCTAGCGTCGAAGAAATGAGCTAATATCCTGGACGCTGCACCCGCCCATGTCTCAATTGAGCTTATTAAGAGACATGGCCGCCTCCGCCGCCAACACTCGACCAGCTCTTTCTGTCTTGTGAATCTTCTGCGGGTACCTGAAATTCTTACAGGTTTCCTAAAAAGTTGGAAAATCTAGCCTACAACTTTTATTTTCAAAGTAAGGGATATTAAAGTAAATGAAGGTTTATATGAAAATGTTTTTTATTGAAATTATCATTTTTTCATATAAATTCGAGTTTTTTTTATACAAAGTGTGGATGATGATTTAAAATAAAAATTTAATATCTACACGAAAAAAAAAAGAAATGTGCACTTAAATGTATTCACAAAAATACAATGAAGCTCTAATTATTATTTATTTATTTTACAACCCTATGCCTAAATATTTTACAAACTGCCTATTACTATTATTATATTTAATATTTAGAGAAGTTGTAGGCTCCGGAAGCTTCAATCATGGTTCCTTAAAGAAACCAATCCCAAAGCTACTGGAACGTGTACGTCATCCGCTTCTGCTCCTTCTGTCCTAGAAGGTAAGCAAGAGCGGGAAATTTACGCGTGATAACATCGGGCAACACTGTTCCTTGGAGTCAGGTCTCTAGCCGCAGATGACCTTCCGCGGCAGACAAGACAGTTAGAGATGAAGGTTTCACCTCTGGATACTTTTTTAGAGCTACCAATCTTTGTAGAATTTAAGAGGAACAGTGTTGACTGACCAGATGGAGTGATCCCAGGAGAACAGCTTTTTGCATCTGGTTCGCGATGAAATGAGCCTGACGCTGCCAAGCCGGAATCTTGTTGAGTTGGCTGATAAATGAAGGTTTCATACCTCCAAGACAGCCGAGTATGAGAATTATAAGATGGACTTTGTAGCCTTGGTACAGCCTACTCAGCTCGAAAAGAAGTGCTTGATATTTCGCTAATAGTCTAGGTCTTTTAAGAACTGGTTCGACCTCTTCTTCTTATTGCGCTCTTCGCGCTGCACGAAGGCGTTCAAGGGCTACCCGGAAAATCGGGATAAATCCCGGGCATGGTGGAATTTGACCTGGTTCCAAAGTGTCATCCTCATCAGTTGTATCATCGTCGTCGTTGGGATTGTCACCCTCAGTTTTATCCACCGCAACAATCAGCTCCTCTCCCTCGTTGTTGTTGTTGTTGCAGTTGCAGTGGTTGGAACCTCTGCTCCACATCACACCACTGCCACAAAAAGTTTGCTGCATCTGTAAGTAAAAAAAGAACGGATATTAATGCTCATTGATACACAATTGTAAACACTGGAAAACTATACTAACCTATTTTTAATATTTTCAACATGTATCATACAGCTCTATGTGTGTGTGTGTGTGTGATAGAGTGAGAAAGATCTATAGTATTATACGAATTAGACTGATTCCTTGTAACCGTAGGGGAGTGAGTCAAAGTTTTCAATGAATCGTCTTTTAATGCATACCGGTTTAACTGTTTAACTTTCAGTTGATGTGATGGCATCGTGAAATGCTGTACGTCTAATGACTCTCAAATTTAATTTTATTGAATCTACTGCTCTATCAACAATCATTTCGCGGATAGTGTTAAAATTAACATATTGAGAATTTTTTTAATTGAGTGTGATCCCCTTCACTTTGCATTTTGTTTGGAAATGACCGTTTCATCAACAACTTGGTAGGCGTAAAATTTTGGGCCTCCGGAAACAAAGGTCTTTATCAAACTCCCCTCGCCGTACTCTCCTTCTATCTCGTCATTCATCTGACCCAAGAGACGACCAAGAGGAGGAGTATACTCTCCAGGCTCGTTTCTTCGTACATAAATGTAGGAGTCAGTGTCGTAGTCAAATACCCTACGACCCAACTGAGACAGGTAGTCGTATAAGACCAAACGAGCCTGGGCTGTTGTATAGGCTGCAATGACGACATTTGTGTTTCGCGAAGATTTACAAGCCTCTGCCGAGTATTTGTATGAAACACAAAGAAGGTCATCGTTGATCGGTGTTATGTCAAACACCTCTGTTTCCGAACTCAAGAAAAGTCTATTTAGTGCCACTACACTTTCAATATAAGCTGTCTGCATTAAATTGTCACGTTGACCATACTTCCCCCAAAATGAGTTTAAGCATAGTTTAGCAACCGAGCGAAGTCCAGGATTTTTAGTGATCTTAGTACGATCTAAATAAACACCCTCGATGGTCGAGTGCTCATTTAAATACGCAAGTTTACTAGCCTCGTCAATACACTCGGTTGGCCAACCTGAAGATTCTTGCTTGATTTTTAAAAATCTATTTATGTAATCTGCAAACAATCCACCCTCTCGTGTTTCAGGATTATATTGCACGACATTGTATTGCCAGATTTCATAAATATATTTAATTTCATAACCCATTTCTACAGCCTTCTTCAACTCACCAGACACCCATACCCCCTCAATTTCACGCAAAGCAGGCTCATGTCTACACTCTTCCTGCTGCAGATTCTCACAACAAGCATTGCAGAGTGGAAACATGAGTTTTTTATGCACTTTAAGGGAAAGTACAGGGCGATAGAGGGCTTGAGGCGGTAAAAATCGGCATTTCACAAGACCCTCCAACTTGCTTAGAATTTTAAAATCCATACCAGTGCTATCCCTACATTCATCACCCACGAGAATTTTAGAATGTCCTACAGGAAATTTACCATATTTTGAAACATAAGGATACAGTAAACAAATATCAATATACTGTATTGTTTCACCGGCCTTCATCTCATAAAAACAGGTCGTATTTCCTGTACGACCACCATAAAATGCATCTCGAGGGTTTAGAGCGTCATTCAATAAGACGGGGTGGTCTTTTAAATAATGCCTCATTTGAGGAGAATTTTTTTTCATTTCGCCAAATTTACACTCCCACATTTCTGTGAGAATGTATCCAGCCTGCCTAAGTTTTTCGGAACGAGCACGGGTACGCTCGAAACGTTCGTCTAACGATTCACCACTTTTCATTTTAGCGTCTCGATTGATGTTTTTACACTCGACACACCCATGCCAAAACAACCGTGAAATTGTAGGAAATGTCTGCCACCCTAGTCTTCATAGTATCCGTCAACCAGGATACCCACTGGTGTACGATACTCATGACACCTACCTGCATGCTGTATCTCTTTCCTGAGCTCTCTCTCGCACCACAATAGCCACTCAATGGCTTTTCTCGATTGGTTATCAGCCCTTCTGTAGCCACCAGGAGGTATTCTACCAATAATATCTGGTGCGAGAAAGTTTTTACGATAGACTCGTGAACAAGCCGATGCTATCGTAACACTCTCGGAAAAGGGGCACACATTAGCACATCTCAGAAAAATTTCTCTGAACGCCATGCATGCCCGACGCAGGATCGCCACATCGTCAATACAATATTCGACAATTTCTTTTCGAAAGTCGAATATATAATTAGGGTCTTTTGCGAGGGTCTCATACCACTCGAGAAACTCTTTCCTAGCTTCTACATAGTGTCTGGTGAGTAAAACTCGGAAGCAGGTAGAGGACCCTTGTAGTCGGCGTGATCAGATGTATTAAAAAGGTGGGGAAACGTACCTTTTTTAATATCATTTAACCCGAAAGCCTTTGGCAATTTGCTCAATGGCATGTGTAAATAATTCAAGCTATCAATAAATTGAGTACGCCCCACCTGCATGGTGATTATATTTGTGCCATTCGTCACAATGTCGGGGCGAATTCTGGTACCTTTTTTCCCCACAAGGTTTACGTTGCCTGTGAAAATAGAAATTAAAGATTTTAATATTTTTACGATAATCCATGTTTAAAATGATCTGCTTATGTTGTCTGTATAAAATAGAAGTTAAATTTAGATTTCAACATTTTAATTTTTAGATTTTGAATTAAATTTGCATTTTTAAAATATTTTGAACTTCTCACAAATATTTTTCAAAATATAAAAGGTTTAGATGTTTTGAAAGTTTTCAAAATATTTCAATGATTTAATACAATTTTCTGTTTTGTTGAAAAAATTAAGTCAAATTTTCTACATTTAATTCATGAAAATTATTCTATTATTTAAAATCGGATAAAGATTTAAACATTTTTCAAGATATTATTGTTCAAAACAAAAGAAAAAAATTGAAAAAAAATTTACATTAAATTCAACCAAATTATTCATTTATTTTTAAGCAGATAATTTTGAACATGGATTATCGTAAAAATGTTTAAATCCTCATACTTTTATAAAAATAATAGAAATGAATGAATATTTTCACTGAATTAAATATAAAAAATTTTTACTTTATTTTTGCAGCGAAAAAGAAACATAAAATTTGTTTGGAAAATATTTGAAGCGTCTATGCAATTTATTGTAAAATCTTAAAAATATTTGTAAAATTGTTTACATTTTAATTCATGACAATTATTCGTTCACTCTTATCTTTTTAAAAGCATATAAACAATAAAACATTTTAACGATTTTCATGTTTAAAATTATATGTTCAAAAATGAATGAATAATTTGCTTAAATTAAGTTTAAAAATTTATCTCTTTCATCCCCATTTTCGTTGAAATATAAAGAAGAATTTTACGCGTTTGCTTCAACGAAATTATTCATTAAATTCTAGTATTATTTCAAAAGCGAATTAAGATTGAAATAGTTTTAAAGATATTCTTGTTCAAAACAAAAGAAAAAAATTGAAATTTTTTTTTTTTATATCAAATTCAAATAAATTATTCATTTCTTTTTAAACAGATAATTTTGAACATGGATTATCGTAAAAATGTTTCAATCTTTATACTTTTATAAAATAATAGAAGTGAATGAATATTTTCGCTGAATTAAATGTAAAAAATTTTACTTCACTTTCGCAGCGAAAAAGAAAAATATTTTTTTTTTTTTTAATATTTGAAGTGTCTATGCAATTTTTTATGAAATCATTGAAATATTTTAAAAACTTTGTGATTTTTTTGAAATCTTTGAAATATTTTTGAAAAAATCATTATTGTAAAATCATAACAATATTTGTTAAGAACTTCATTTAAAAACTTACCTTCTATCCCAACCGAAGATGCGGAGAATATCCCACTACTTGTTGACGGAGCGTACATATGGTCGTACATACGGTCTTCCGCCTCATTGTCCCTCCAACGCATTGGTGGTTCATCCTCATTTGCAGGTTCATCGCGATGAACCTCTTCCTCATGCTCTGGCCAAGACTCGCACGCGGGTATTTCTACCCCGTCTTCATATGCAGGGGAGTAACCTTCAGGACTTGGTTGTGGAGCCTCTACGCGAACTATAAAATTTGAAAGACAAAAAAATTTACACTTGTGAAAAAAAGGATCAAACACACATACGCCACAATGTTTAAATAATATCACGAAAAACGCCTACGTAATAGATTTCGTGCTAATTGAGCACTTCGCTCCACAAACATATTATACGCTAAGCGTAGCGCACTGTTAGAAACTAACAAATGAGATATCCTGGATATCTCATTTGTTAGTTTCTAACAGGATATCTCATTTGGATCACACGTTGCCAGTATGTTGTGGAGATATAACAGGCACTCCGCGTCCGTCAGGCGATACGCAATAGCCATCAGGCTATAAACTAAGTCATCAACTTGTACCATGATTTTTCAGGGGGCGGTTTGAAAATGAATACGTACTTCTCTCAAGGCGATTGAGGGAAAACTGCATTTTGAGACTAGAAGTGTTACTATTTAAGAACAGAAAAAATCTACCCCCGCCTACTAACCTACTTTTGTGTTTCATACCAGCCCCTGTACTTTTGAAACTTGTCCACTGCATCTCTGGCACTGCCTAGAAAGAGGTTAAATTCTTATGACAATGAGGCATCGGTACCTGCCTTTTCTATACTGTTTTTATGGTGGTCCCCGGTGAGCTTTTGAAATTCGTTCATCGACAGTTTTTACGAGGTGCTCGAACTTTTCATAGAAAATTTTCTATATCTCTGTCTAGTCCACGTCAATTTTAGGAAGCAATAGTTGTACAGGGTTTTTTCAATGCTTTAGTTTACACGTTATCGTGTAGCTAAATGTTCACAGCAGGTACTTCCGCTTTTACATAAACTGAATTTAGAATACAATGAGTTCGAAGACCGATTTTTTTTTCTTCTTGCTTTTCATGAGTGACTCTAATAAAATTTTAAATTGTTGTATTGTAACTTGCATCATAAAGCATTGTACACACGTTTGCAATAATCACTTTTCATTTCCTACGAAAAATTTTAGTATCTTTAGGATTTTTTTCCGAATTTTTTTACCGGATTTTTTCTGTAACCACCTGGGTAATTTATTACTTTACACCACAATTGGTTACTTTCTAAAATCATGTGCTTTTGTTATTTAACTGCTTTACACACTGAATGAAATCTACTCAGTCTCTAAAGTTCGAGAGGTAATAAAAAGAAATTTGTTGAAATATTCCATAAATAGTGATAATTCCTATATTCACTGAGTTGACAAAGAAGCAGGGAATTATTTGCATCCACGGTTGCAAAAAGATTACAGACTTTTATCATTATTGTATTCCTCAATTCCAGAGTCCCCGAACACTTCAACAGCAAAGAGACCTACTCAAAATTTGCCAATAATCTCAATATCACTGAAATATATAATTATTAGGTTGGCTTAAAGAACAGCAACTTTTAAACAATGATGATGTATTCGGTATTTCTTTTTGGGATTATGAAAAATGGTTCCTGTAGCCTTTATTATGTGCTCCCGAAGAACGGCTGAAACTTTAATGGTGAATATTTATTAAATGAATAGATACGAATAGAGATAATTGCAGATATATTGAAATATACCCCGAGTTGTATTTAAAATCCGCAAAATAGCATTGTTTTGATCAATTTTGCAATTATAATAATTTTCCTCTTTTAAATCGACAAACTTTTCGTCTTTTGCAATTTTCATTAAGCTCAATAATTTAAAGTTTTTAATTGTTGTGAGAATAATAATGAAAAAGCATGGAATATATTGTTATTAGAACTTAAACTTTTCTAATTTAGTAATCAATCAATTATAAAACTTTTAATTATAATAATAATAATAAATACGCTTGAAATGATTGTTACGCCTGCATAATTTTTTAATTTTTGACCTTTCTTCACTTTTTGTAGTTGTGAAATCCATTTGTATGTCATCTGGCGGCAGTATTGTTCTTATAAAGATTCGTTGGTTGTAGGCGTTGTTAGTAGTACGATGGAAGTGATGACGAATACACAGCTGAAGGCGTATTAGGTAAAGGGAGGCAGGGCACGTGAACTTGGGCCGATATGCCAGACCGCGGACCAGTGGTGCATCTCTTCATTAACAGGAGACAGAAATTGGTTAACATAACCTAAAAATACACAGGAATAACTATTCCGCAAGCTCCACAAGACCGCGGCCTGGCAGCTTTAAATTCCGGAGTTGAACTTCCCCCGACCTGCTTGAGTATGGATATGAATGATTGGATCCCTATAAATGGGCTCTCCAGTGTGGATACCGGATCCCTATAAACGGGCTCTCCGATGAATGTGATGAGTGAAAGAAGGTTGAAGGAGCCTAGCGAAAACGGGTATTGCCGGATACCTGGGTCGAGGGTCATCCCGGGGCGGACTTCTTCAAGTTCCTAACGAGAGCGCTCCAAAGTTCGCGATGCATCCAAAAACCAGCCCCCATCACCAAATACACCTTCTTGTAGCAAGATGAGTCAAAATTGGACAAACGCGTAAGCAGAATAAGCTTACAAACAGCGACAGAAACCAGCGAATCTACTAATTGAACAGTTGGATGCAATAACGCTGTTCTTGCACTTTCAGAAGTCACATGTTCTTCATTTGTTTTTCATTAAGTTATGTACAAGACAAATGAAAAATAGGTGTCTTCTAAAAACTCAAGTACAGCGTTATTGCACCCAACCACTGAATTGCAAGCACTTGCCGCGTTCTCGATCGTGTTTAGTAATAATGTACCGCGTCATTAGCATCTGTGAGAGGATGTAGGCTAATATTATTAAAAATAAACATTCAATTATTTTTAAAATATCCGTTTTGGAGAAAATCACTATTTATTAGATAGGCAATTTAAAAAGTTCTAGTTATAATAATATATTCCATGCTTTTCATAATTAATTTTACAACAATTAATAACTTTCAAATATTGAGTTTACCACGTCTACCATTATTGTGGTTTATGAATCATTGAAAAATTGAAGAGCATATCACGACGAATTTACAGAACTACATTTAGGAGAATTATTCTCTATTTATGCCATACATATTCAGTTATTCGCTATTAAAATTTAGTCGAATTTCGGGAACACATAGCCCGAGTTTGTTAAAATTTATTCTCTAGGTAATCATTTTACATGATTTCGAAAAGAATTATCAAAGTGCGTCAAAACAATTCAAAATTTGACGTTTTTGGTCCACCCTTGTTAGTGAAGTCTTATTATTTGAATATTTGTTAATAACAGTAATAAATAAAAGTGGTTAAAACATTTTAGTCATGAAATATTATCACTGTTTGCCACATAACTCAGAAGAAAAATAATGTTTCAGAGGAACATTACCTAATTTTTGAATTTATTTATGATATTTGTTACTAAGAATAGGACGTTTTTATTATTTTTTCATCCTTAAAAATCACAATTTAAATAATGTATGACGTCATCAGAATGAATGTAATCATCAATCTGTTTTCCGTTTGTTATCGACTGCAAGTAAATGATTATAAAGAATATAATCGTGAAAAAAACTTTTGAAAGAAAATTTTTTTCACTGAAATCTTTGCATTTTAGTTTACTGCTTAATAATGTAAGGGCGATTGCCAAAAAGTTGGCTACATTTGACAATGAGGTATTCAAAAAACAAAAATTTTGAAAATTAAGACTAGGAGATCAGGAAATATGTTTGTGATAGATATGAATTATAATATGAATGTCCAACATCGAATGGCAGCCCAGCTGAGGATGCTTCAAGGGAAAAATTTCTATAACAGGGCATATTACACAGAGTTATTCACAAGTAGAGAAGGTATTGGGCAGGCAGCCGCTGAACGCGCTATACTTCATGCCGAAGCCAAAAACAGCGCGTGCTTGGCGCGAGGCCCCCTTGTCCTACCTATCGATATTTCAAGCTAGAGTACATGCCTACAATTTTACACCTTCAGCATTTGAGTGAGTTCGGGCTCGTTTTAAAATATTCTGCGTAGATCCTTGTACAATTTCTACTTTTAACATCGCTACTTCCTCATAAAGTCGTACAATTACTGCCACTTCTGCTTCGTCTTCATCACTAGGAAGTGGATTTTTGTACACGACATCATTCATGTGTCCTCAGAAAAAGAAGTTCAGTAGAGTGAGAGCAGGATATCTGGAAATTACATTATAATATTCTGAAGGAATGAAAGTATATGACAATAAATTAGTTTCGCCTAAGAACGAAAAAACGTCACACGATCTATACAATTTTCTCAACTGTCACAGTTCTGCAGATTTTCTTTTTCATCTTTGAACATATGAAAATGCAAATTTTACCTTCCGGGCCATCGAATATGCCTCTGATTTATCGTTTTGTATCCAATTCACTGGTCACCATACTTCTCTATCAGAAATTGTACAGCTGCTGCAAATCGATGAGCTGGACAACCATCATGTATCATTGACCCAAGTATTGACCAACATTGGCTACGCGTAAGGCGTAGACACCCCAAGCTGAGTCCAATATTGCGCTAATAGTGAGTTTTCTTCAGGGTATACCTATCTAGCGAGAGATTTTTTAAGTACTACAATATAATTAGTGTTTAAAGAAATATCGCGTTGACCGTGCCCCTGATAACAAATATTTTGCGATATAAAGATCACACTGCAATTTTTGTGATTACTTCCCTCGAGGAAAAGATCAACGACTATATTATTTGATGATTCACGCATAAGGTAGCCTAGAATTACAAGTTTCACTCGAAGATCATTACCATAATCTGATACTTGCGTAAATTTTCGCGATATTCAACTACCTCCCTGTACTCTTTATAGGGTGGTTGCCATTTTACATAATGCGAGAAAATGCAACATGAAACATTAAATTAATATTTTAAAGAATTTTTTTTTACAAAACCTGTTTTACCGCAACCCGTTGGACCAGAAATTATAGACGTGAATGGAAGTTTCTTCCTTGGATCCATGTTAAAGACTAAAGAAATCATGCATTGTAATCTCCTTTTATCTGATTTTTTCTTGTCTTAAATTTAACCTTAAAAGTTGGTCGTGCCATCAGAGCATATGCAATCGGTTGTTGCAGCAGAGCATGATGGGATCTGCCTTGCACATACAGAAAGACGGACAGGGGTCACGGGAAGATTAACCACATGGAAAACAGTTTGGCCATACAAATCCTAATTTGCTGAAATATGAAAAAACTATTAATCATACCATTTTCTGGTCTAAGAGCGGATCATTCAAATATACGTACATGTTCTTCCAGTTGAATTCGTGCCACTCATCTCCACAAGGTGCATGCAGGTGGAGAGAGAGATTTCATATATAATTATACAAGTAGTTATTTACATAAAAATAAACAGATTAGAAGAACCAAACTTTTCTGACTCCCACCTATTGTTACCGTCTTAGACATAACTGTAAGGCGAAGATTCATAATTCTCCAAGAAACCTTCTTTTGCCATTTACTGGTTCACATGTTTTTTTCTTCTTTTCTATTTGCAACATCATGGAATTTTGTTCCGCAAATTGCTCTGAACGAGATTGAAATAGGAG
Source organism: Andricus quercusramuli (assembly GCA_932178445.1). Classification (NCBI taxonomy): domain Eukaryota; kingdom Metazoa; phylum Arthropoda; class Insecta; order Hymenoptera; family Cynipidae; genus Andricus; species Andricus quercusramuli. Next base: position 26,384 of record CAKNXH010000487.1, on the reverse strand, counting down.
GAGCATTATTAATCACCATTTCACGAATGGTTTCAAAATTGAACACTTGCGAATTTTCATAATTCAAAGTTATCCTCTTAATTTTACAAACCTGGAGAGTTTGCCGCCTGGAGAGAGTACGCTGTAGACATAAAATTTAGGGCCACCAAGTACAAAAGTATCAACGTAGCTTTCCTCACTGTAAACTTCCAGTTCATCGTTCATCTCCCACAATAAGTGACCCATTGCCCAATTGTATTCTTGTACATTTTCATGACATGCGTAAATATATTCGTCTGTAACGTATTACAAAACACGTCGATCTAGTGGGTACAGATAGATGCTAAAGTTGCCTCATCTTTATACGCCCAAGTGGCGTAAGAACATTGTCATTGACCAGAGTAATGTCATGGAGTTCCAAATCTGGGTTAGTCAACAACTCCATCAATCTTTTACGCTTCTCAGCAACTTCTGTTTCTGGTGAATTATCTCTTTGACCGAATTCACCCCGAAAAGAGTTGAGGCAGAATTTTGCAACTGAGCGTAAGCTTGGATTTTTTGAAATCATTTTGCGGTCTAGGTCTATACCCTCAATCTCATCATGCTCGCGAAGATGAGCTTCTTTTGACTCCTCGTCGACGCACTCGCTCGGCCATCTCCGGTTCAGTTCTTGAAAAGGTGTTTATATAATATTGCTGCTCAGCCTCACGCTGCAACTCTGAAAGAATGTCCTGTATTCTTTTATTGAAATCCCTGCTGACCTCCAGGTTTTCCCGTAGCTTGGGCAAGAGATCTAGATATGGGTTGCCACTTGGATTGTTGGAAATTGTAACGATTATCCCTTCCAGAAGAGATATATGTAAGCTAGATTTCTCCTGACAACGGAGGAGAGTCCTCAGGGTAGCCAGCGAGGACTGAGAGTTCATCGATGATTTCAACTGAGGAATTCTGATTTCAGCCGCAGAGAGCCTCAAGGATTTCGGGTTTTATTCAACTAGCACAATATCCAATTAATGCACATCACCAATTTTCACAGAGTTTAATAATTGAAAACACTGAAATTTAATTTTCTCGACTACAGACAGAACAATGACCGAACTACAATGGATTTAGACTGAACATCGAAAAGTGGCTACTACGACGGAATTGAAAAACTTCTTAACAGATATGTGAAGAATAAGGAGACGGAATTGAAACTGAGTGACTTTTTGTAGATGGCGGGTTAAATACTTTTCCGCTACAATGTTGGAAGTTTAATGTTCCATACAGGGCAGGCTCCCTCTTACGTGTTACAGTTAATTGTTATAGTCGAATACAGAGTTATTACAATTGCCTCAGTTAGCTATCCATTTTGGGACGCGATCCCTCTTGAGTGAACTAATAATTAGGCTTGGTCGCAGTTAAGCTGGCCGTATATCCGTAATTTCGTAAATACGGAATGCTTTAGAACAGTTGCTGGTAGAAAAGAAAGTATTGATTTTTAGCGGGAGTGACAGGATGTCACTCTATGGATTCAGGACCGAGTGAATTTTTTTGGTATATTTTTGAGCAGGCAGAAGCTATAGTGGTGCATTTGGCGAAAGGAAACATATTAACGCATTTTGAAAAAATACACCTGAATGCCGGCATGCTCGATGAAGTATCGCCATAATGCTTACACAATAAGCCACAATCTTCTTTGGGAAATCAAGAACGTAGCTCGGAACGTAATGGTCTTTACACGAATCGTACCACTCGTAACATTCTTTACGAGCCTCGATTGCTATGATGTTTGGGGAGCAGTCCTCAACCTTTATTACTTATTGACGGATTCTAATACCTTTTACCTGCTCCAAGTAACGGAGAATAAATTGCAGGTCCAACTCTTTTGCATTGTGCACCATGCAAACATTTTGACTGAAATTTTCCCCCTTGCACGTGACTTGCTCTACAAAATCTCGTATAACCTCAATTCCTTTGAATATCAAATGTTGGACACCTCAATATTGACACGATTCATTAATATTCTTGTTCGATAAACAATCAGAGCAGACTTTATAAGACACACATAAATACGGCTCATGAATGTTTAACGAATCGTGCCCTTGATGCGTTTTCGTTTGTCGTGTTTCCAAGTCATAAAACACGAAATAAATTCGCTTCGGGGAATTAAAGAGACGCTTGATAATCGAGGACATACAACATTCGTGGTTATATGCAAAACAGTTGTGAGTTTTTGTAGTTTAAAATAATACCCTTTACCTTGCAATTAGTGTGAATTTCTCTATTTGTTGTCATTTGTCAGTCATTTTACCCAAAAGACAGCCAAGAGGGGGATTATACTCACCAGGTTCGTGTCGACGTATGCACAGGTAGTCGTACAATACCAGACGAGCTTGGTCTGCCATTCCAAATAATAGAAAATTATTCGTTCGAAAATTGCATCACACATTTGGCCAATGTAACGAATAAATTTGTTCACAAAGAATGTCTTGCCACATCCTGTAGGACCGCAAATCATTGATGTGAAAGGATGCTCCCTTCTTCGATCAATTTTATAAATAAAACCATACACTTCAGGATTACCCTTTTTTATACATCATCCACCACCCACACACGCACACAGCCATCTAAGTAATATGCTAAGAAACAGGAAAACGAAGTTAGCTAAAAAATTATAGCACGCAACGCAACCAGGTCAATAAGCTTATTAACCTGGTTGACGCGGCCTCGTTAAGCAGCTGTTACCATGGTAATATTAGCTCAGCTATCGTAGTACTAGCTTGCACCGCCGCGCGTCTCTGGCGTCCAGGAAATGAGCTAATACCCTGGTCGCCGCGCCTGCCCATGTCTCATATGAGCTTATTACGAGACATGACCGCCGTTTTGCAAAAAAGTATTGGATTTCCAATACTTATACGCGAAAAAGAGTATTAGATCTAATACTTACCAATAACTCTTTTTCATATGGGACGCTTCAGAGTTTTGAAAATTTTCAAAAAGTTATTGTGATATACTAAAAGTGTTAACTCTAGGATCTTTGCCGTAAAAGCTGAATAATTTTATTATCGAGGGATATTGAAGTACATGAGGGAATCTGTTCGAACCTCATTATTTTTGTTCAAATTTTTGTGTTACACTAAAATTTGTAAATGTTTTTACGTACATAGAAAAGTGTGGTAAAAAGAAAAAAGGAGTAATGCGCACTTAAAACTATTTCTAAAACTACAATAAATCTAATTTTTTACAATCCTCACCTAAGACTATTTACAAAATGTTATGAAAATCTGAATCAATCTTTTTTTAATCTTATTTTCAAAGTCTTCCTTTTCTTGGGTGACGGCTCATCTGAAACTTCCTCTATTATTCTGATGTCATCATCATCACCATCGTCTTCGCCCATAAGATCTATTACGAGCGGCGATGATGATCTTGAGCTCCAACGCTCAATAGCAGATCGTTTTTTCGCACTGACAGTGAAGGCGGCAGCAGCAGTAGCATCTTCCTTTCTCGCCACCACGAGACGGCTCAGACCTGCCTCCGAGATCGGCACAAAGCTCTGGTTTCTGGTGATATCACTTGGTCTCATAATCTCAAAAACGAGGTCGCCTCCATCATATTCTTTGTAATCTGAAAAAAAAATAAGAAAAGTATCAAATATTTTTTTGAGCAGTGTTAAAAACTAAATTAAATTATTGTCCATTGGTATACACACGCGCGCACACGCAAGAGCGTGCATATTGTAGAAAATATACTAACCTAATTGCAATTATCATGAAACGTATATGTATGTTCTCGTGAGATAGACAGAGAGAGAGAGAGAGAACCAGAGTATTTTTTGAGGATTAAAGGGGATCCTTATAACCGTACGGGATCAAGTCGTAATTTTCTAAAAATCGTCTTTTATTACAAACAGGTCTGACTGTTTTGGTCTTGCTAACTGTGAGGACGTCGTGAAATACGGTACGTCTGATGGTTCTAAAATTTAAGGTAATCGATTCAACTGCCCTATCTACAATCATTTCGCGGATTGTATTAAAGTTAATCAGTTGTGACTTTTCATAATTCAATGTGATCCGCTTAACCTTGCATTTAGTGTGAATTGTTCTATTTTCTGAAACTACTTGATACGCGTAAAACTTGGGACCTCCGGAAACAAAAGTCTTCATATAACTCCCTCACCGTATTCACCCTCAAACTTGTCAGGCATTTGAGCCAAAAGGCTAGACTAGAGGAGCCTGAGATATAGATATAGTGTAGGCAGCGATCACTACATTTGTATTAGATGGGGGCTTACAAGCTTCGGCTAGGTATTTAAATTACATTTCTTTGAGCATCTATGTCCAGCAGGGTTGAGATAACTCTTATTGCATGGAATGCAAAAACACTGGCTACTTGCCGTTGCCGATAAATTCAAAATAGGGTAAAAATGGTTATCATCCAAAATTATGTTTAGATTGTGTGAGAACTTTTGGCCTGATTCGGTAACTAAATCAGCTCCATTGTAAAGGGGTGATTTAACGCCCTTTCCAAAGGTAACAAAATCATAAATAATAATTGCAATCCTATGAGGGACAGCATGCAATTGGAAGTTTTGAACTTCGTCGATCCCACAACCGTTTTCGGGAATTGCTTTACCTACATCGCGCACGAGTTGATTGGCTAGCGTGGTCTATAGGTTACTATTACCCTTTCTAACGCGAATATGCGCCACTTTAATTGAACGAGGTACACATATGTTAATTATAAATTATTGATCAATGACAAAGTCTTCGTTACTTTTATGGCACTGAACAAAATTCATCAAATGAATGTTCATGCGCCATTCTAAACGACGAACCCCCACCTCCTTTTTTAGAACAACTAAATGAAATTTATTGCCGACCCTATCACTGTTCGAGACTTTACTACACATTTATGGATTCTACTCCACCGTTATAAATGATGGAACTTCATCCTAGACGCTTTCGTAAACTTCAAGTTCGGAGACCGTTCTACTTCCTCCATCATTTTTGTCCTCATTCTCATCCTCCTCATCGTAGTCGTAATCGTCCTCCTCTTCGTAGGTTGTTTCTTCTGCTTCCTCCTCCTCCTGTTCATCATTCTCCTCAATAAAATCACTTACTAATATTTTGATATATGATGTTCGCAAATTGTCCGCTTCGTTGTACATAATTATTATACGCGAGCCTTAAAGAATTGCTATTTGAATTGAAATATCTCCTCGGTATCACACATAGACAGAATATTCTGCATATGCCGCGTGCACTCTTTCGTCGTCAATCGACCACTGATCTCGATTAGAACGCAAATGATTTCTTCAACAAGAACCATTTTCACTAACGAGTTTTTTTTTAGACTTGTAAAAATTATCGTAGCTCAAGACGTTTGAACCAAAACTAAGATGAGAGGTCTTGAGGATGGCTTTTTAAAAGCAGTCTATATTGACTCCTCCTCATGCATAGATTGTATTGCACCGGTTACAGAGCTGTAAATTCGTAGGACAATTAGTCACCAGTACCTGAATTACTACACTATCTCTGTGTAAGGGCTACCTGCTGACCTTTTGAAATTTGTTCACCGACACCCTTCACGAGGTGGTCATGCTTTTCATGAAAAATTTGTTTACTGTTTTTTTGGTCCTCAGAAAAACAGTTGTCCTGATTTTACAGGGTTTTTACGCTAGAGAACAGTATGAAGTTTTCAATACTACGAGGTCTAATGTATGGTCTTCACAGGATTCGACGCTTTAACTGGTACGACTCTGAAAAAATAGTTCACTTGAGTCTCCATTTTGGTATGTAGATATATGCTCACTGCAGGTGCTTCCACTTTTCACAATAGAAAACTGAGAATACAATTCGGTTAAACATCCGTATCTCCTTGCTTTTCATGAGTAAGCCTACTAAGATTTTGAAATCGATGTGTTGTCATTTGTTTCACAACAGGCCAGAAACTCGTTTTCAGTTCTATTATTTCATTTTCCGAAAAATTTACCAACATATTTTTTTGATTTCAATTGATTTCAATTGTGTAGTTTCTAAAATCATGTGCTTTTCTTATTCAACTTCTTTGCATATTGTACGGCACATAGTTCATCTATGTTTTTGAAATACATGAACTTTGTGTAATTTTTTGGGAAAAAGAGATTTTTTTCAAGTGTTACGGGAAACAGATCTTGATTTGTGTTAATTACATAACATAATTTTATTGTAAGCTTTTAAGCTAGCACGTGTTCTTTTGTCTAATTTTTGGAAAATACATGTTGTTTTGTGTGATTTATGGAATGCAGGTGTTCTTTTGTGTAAATTACACGACATATGGAGTCTTTTGTGTACCTTACATAATTCGCGCATTCTGTTGTGTAATTCCCATAAGATATAGATTCTTTTGTTTGATTTCTATGAAATACCTGGTCGATTGTGTAATTTCTGAAAAGCATCGCGTTATATTATTTCTTAACATGTGTGACCTAACGGTTATTCCCACACTCGACATATATGATTCTAACTACCAAATAATACTATCCCCATTCCTGAAACATTTTACATATATGAATCGGAGCAAGGAAGCCATTCGAATCTGTTGAGTTTTTATATCTGAACGAGGCACTATGCTGCAAGTTAACATCGATTCATGATGCCTGCAAATTTCACGAAGAGAATCACACAACTGGTCATTGAAATCACTGGCAATAAAACACAGGTGATCAATATTACGCCGACATTTGCAACGATCACAATATTTTTTTTCAACATTCGTGGTTTCTTGCATGCTATAAATTAACGAAATTCTTGCAACCGCTACAAATTCGCAACCCATTGCAAATTGATGTTTTGGCTAAAAACGATTTCGGGGCGAGATGTTTGTCAAAACAACTCTGACCATGAAAATAACGATTGCACGCGTTGCATTTGATTTCTAGTATTTTCACGTTTTCGGCAATTGTTTGGCATGGGGGTATCAAGTGGCAAGCAGAGCAGGTATTTGAACATCGATGTCCCGCACGATTAACATAACCCTTGTTGCAGGGGATACAAAAACCCACACTGCTTGCTGCTGAAGTTAAACTTAAAATGTGGTAAAAATGCCTATCGTTCAAAATAATATGTAAATTTTGTAGAACAGTTTGACCCGTTTCGGTAATGAGATTTGAACCGTTGTACAGACAGGACTTAGTACCTTTTCAGGAATTATTACCCCGGCATCGTTTACAAGATGCCTGGCTAATAATGTCTGAGCGGTTGAATTCTTACGACACAACGGGCCAAATCCCATTTACGATGTAACGCACTCGAACGAATCGTACCTCGCTCGACGTAAATACGAGCAGCTACTATGGACCGCGGTAGACACAAATTGTCCTTAACTATCTATCGTTAGAAGTGACCGTTTCTTTACATCCGCGTGGGTGAGACGAACGTTTCTCCAACCCGCACCGTGCTCATCTTTTACCCAATGGAAATTGATTACAAACGACTGATCAATAATAGAATCCTCGTTACCGCATTTAATTTATACCCACTCTATATTTATCGCTTACTTTTCCCATTAAATAATTGTACAAAGCCCTAACCGCGTTTTCGCAATATTCCACGACTTCACCGGCCTGATTATTTTCCGGTTCATTGATTTTCACTTTAAGCTCGACGCCCGGAGGTTAAATTTGGGATAAAAGCGCGAATTTTCGTACACTATAGAAAAAAAACTCTCTCCCTCACCTTGTTGTTGTTCATGTTGCTCAGCCTCATGCTGCTGATGGTGTTTCTGGTTCTGCCCAGTACCAGCCTGTGGAGCGATCGGGTCTTGCCACAGCTGCCAAGGTTCCGGGAGATTTTTTGGCTGTGCTTCTTCTTCGTCTGAAGAATCTCCATCGTCAGATTCCCCAGCAGCGTTAATGTAACGTAATCACTCCGCAGCAGCTACATCAGCCAACGCCATTAAATTGATGTTTTCTGTGAAAATAGAAAATAATATTAGATTATACCATTTTAATTTTTCCTTATAAATTGAACGTAGATTTTGCCATTTTTTTCTTAAGATTTTGACAAATAGTTTTTTTAACATTAAAAGACCTCGATGTTTTGAAAGATTTAAAAAAGATTTCAAATATTTTCAAATATTTCGTAGATGTTTCAAGGATTTCGAAACATTTCAAAGATTTCTCTCTAAATTTTAGAAAATTCACAAAGTTTCAAAATATTTCAATGATTTCATAAATTATTTTCTTGATTTTCAAATAAAAATAAAATGAATAAAAAATTCATAAAGATTTTTAATTTTTTAAATTATTGCATAGAAGTAAAAAGATTTGAACATTCTTACCATAATACATGTTCAAAATTATCTGTCTAAGCATGAAACATTATAATTTGTTTGAATTTAGTGTAAAATTCTTTTTTTAAATTTTCTTCTTTTTTCGTTGTTGAAAAATTAAGTAAAATTTCTTACACCTTACTCAAGAAAATTATTTGTTCACTTTTATCATTACAACAGAGTATGAAAAATTAAACATTTTAACGATATTCATGTTTAGAATTATATTTTTAAAAATGAATGAATAATTTGATTAAATTGAGATTAAAAATGCATCTCTTTTATTCTCTTTTTCGTTGAAACGTGAAGTAGAATTTTCCGAGAACAATTAAACGTTTCTACGATAATCCATGTTCAGAATTACCTGCCTAAAAACGAATGAATATTATGGTTGAATTTAGTATACATTTTTTTTCAATTTTCTTTTTTATTTCAAAATTAAATACAATTTTTTACATTTTGCTCTTGAAAATTATTCGCTCATTCTTATCATTTTAAGAGTGTGACGTCTCGGAGACCCACTTACCTCATCATAAAATAATTAAATATAAACTTACGCTACATCCTCTTTTTTTTATTCCAAATTTGTAAAAAAACAGGAATCATGGATTGAGGAATAAGCAAGACGAAAAGTTGAAATAATTGAATTTAAGATATAAAATTTTATTTTATTATCAAGAATTTTACAAATGTGTGATATGTGAACATTGTTTACATTGTTTTAATTGTTTTAAATTGATTGCCGCGACATGTAACTTCAGGAATTTCAGGAAAACCTTGTCTTAGTGTCCACCCTTCAAAAAAAAAAGGAAAAAACTTTAGTGACGAGAATTTTAATTGAATTAGAAAAAAAGAAATATGGGATAGCAATGTTGGATGGAAACTTACCGAAGATTTTTAGTTATTGTTGCTCAGAACGTTTGGAACTCTTTATTTGTTGGTTGTGGAGGTGATCAGTGCTCCTTTGTTGTTGGATCCTCTGGAAAACTTCTGGAATCCTGATGAGGGATACGGTTTCGAGATTTGCGCTGATCTCTCTTGTTGCGCTATCGTATATCGATACAATAGCTGGTTCCCGAACTGCTGGGGAGGGTTTTCTTCAGTTTGAGGGGTCACTGAATTTAGTTATTTAGATTAATAATTCACTTTTAATTAAATGTACTGTTTCTATAATTTTTTAGTACAGTTCACTTTTGATTAGTTTATAATTGGTTCACTTTTAATCAAATGTACTGTTTTTATAATACAGTTTTTAAGTACAGTTTCACTTTTTGATTAGTTTATAATTGGTTCACTTTGAATAAATCCAACTTAAAGATGTTCCGGAGAGTTTTAGGGCAGCGATTCGACGGTAGAAATTAACTTTGATGTTCCGGAGAGTTTTTGGGCAGCGATTCGACGGTAGAAATAAACTTGTCGTAACCCTTAAAAACGTGGGTATATATAGGCAGAAAATATGATCAGGGGTGGGAAAATAGTCCCTTCTTGGACCATTTCTGACAAGATTTATTGCATTCTTGACCCAGATCATTGTTGACAAAAATCATTGTGTTTATCGGAACGGTAGATGCGGAGAATATCCCACTACTTGTTGCATCATCATCATAATCGTACATCCGGTCCTCCTCCTCATAATTTCTCCAATGTGTTACGTCCTGCAGGGAACAAACTTACCTGTTAAAATTAATTAATTAAAAGGTTTTCTCGTTTTTGAACGAAATCTAGGATTTCGAAACAGGGATGAGAATAACTTCCGAAGGTTGAGATAACTACACAATAATCTACTAATTAAACGAAATACATTTTAGATATAATATTTGAATTTATTAAATATAAGAAATTACAAAATTAAAAAGAGATAGCTGAATTTAATTGTTCAAGAAAAAATAGGAAAGGATTTGTTTTTATGAATTGATTTTAATTTCACTTGTATTTTGCTTTCTTTAAAATTTCAATTTGCACTGGTGACTCTCGGGCGGCGAAACTCCTCATCCAGATCTCCACCTTGAAATAAAGGAAGATCTTAATGACGAGTTTTTAAAAGAGAAATTTAAATATTGTGAGTTCTTAACTCATTGATTAAAACTTACCTAATATAAATATTCCAATTTGTGCTGTTTCAAACTCGGCGAGTAACTTTTGGGGATTCACTGAGTGTTGCAAAGATTCTTCAATAAACGGGTTTTTGTCAATGGTTGGATTTCCCTTCTCGTTGAATGGGAGAAATTACTGGTACTGGTGGTGGCGTTTATTACTTTTCTACGGTAACGTTGATCGTCCTTCAGGTGGCTCTCCGTTGAGATGTTTGACAATGAGTATCTTGTCAAAGAAGTATATTAGGGAGCAGGTAGGCTCAGGTCCCCAGCAGGTAGTTAGGGTAATAATACTTGACAATAGAATTGTCAAAGAATTTTGGGGTTTAGTTTCACTGGCTTTAAAATGATTTTGAAATTTACAATCGACTTCAGGTCGATTGAAATTTCCGAAGCACTACACTGACTTTAGTTTTATTTTCACGAGTTTAATTTCGACTACTTGGAAAAAGGTTTTCAAATACCCGGAGTCTATCTGTATTTATTCGAGAATGTGCTCTGGGGCAGAGCTTCCGCCCGATTTTGAATTTTAGATGAATTCAGAGTTTCAAGCAGAGCTTCCGCCCGATATGAATTTTGAACATCGACTGATGTTCTGATTTTGATCCTGGGTTTATATACACCAGATTCCATTGTGGTAACAACAAAAAACTTGAAAACCAAAAACTTGACGGCGAGCGGACGTAACAATTGAAATCAATTGATATCCAGATGTCCATATCTGAAGGCGTAGTACACGGGGGTGTCATTTCTAGAGTCCAAGGAATTGGTCATTGTGCCACCCTCTTTAGTGTTTCTTGGCTGACTTTTATGAGTTGCGTTCGGAGATTTGTGGGCAAGCAGTCATTGTATCAAGTCATTATATCCAAGTGTATATATTCGAAGGCGTAGTACACGGGGTGTCGTTTCTTGAGTCCAAGGAGCTGGTCATTGTGCCACCCTCTTTAATGTTTCGTGGCTGACTTTTATGAGGAGAGTTCGGAAATTTGTACGTGAAAAGTCATTGTATTTTAACGGTGTATAGAAAAGTGAAGATTTCCAAACTGCGTGGTATTACTGCGGAGTTCAGACTATTGATTTTATCATGATGGATGAAAATGTATATGCCCGAGTTTGTGCATTTTTATAAGTACATAATCCTTTTCTATCATAATTAATAATATCAAATATAAGTATAAATGTAGCGATTATTGAATATATAAGTATAAATAATATAGTTATATTACGTCACAGGACGTGACAAATGCATGGGTGTTTCATCCTCATCCACATGATCTTTGGGGTGAATTTCCTGATTTTCAAGCCAAGGCTCACAAACGGGTATTTTTACCCCATCCTCATATGCAGGTGAGTAGCCTGCAGGATTTGGTGGTGCTTGGGGAGGCGTTGAAATCGATGCACGAACTATAAATTAAAAAAAAATTAAAATTCGTAGAAAAACAACATACACAAAAATACGTCACAAAATGTGAAAACTATATTGAAAAGCACATACCTAAAATATCACAAGCCGATTGAGCACTTCGCTCCACAAACATGATATAAGCTAATCGTAGCGCACTATTAGATACGAGTATTTGAGATATCCGGAAAATCTCATCCGGATCACAACTCGCCGGAATATTCTGGAGGTACAGTAGACACTCCGCGTCTGTTAGCCGATAAGCAACAGCCATCAGGCTATACACTAACTCCACGATTTTTATAATTTTTATTCCGGGTAATTTTCAGGTTAAAAATTCACAAGTACGTCACTCAAGACGATTGGGCGAAAACTAATCCCTGAGTATCGAAGGGTGAGAAAATATCCCCTTCAGGAAATATCTATCCCTCCTACCACATCCCTCCACCCCCATACTTTTGAAACTTGTCTACTGCACCTCCGACACCGGCTAGAAAGAGGTTAACTTCTTAGGACAATAAGACATCGGTACCTACCGTACTATGCTGTTTTTATGGAGGTACCCGTTGAGCTTTTGAAACTCGTTCATCGACACTGTTTACGAGGTGGTCGAACTTTTCATAGGAAATTTTCTACGCCTCTGTCTAGTCTACATCAGGTGTGGGAACCAGCAGTTACCGTAAATGCACATGGTTTTTGCAATCTATAAAATATCGCGTAATCTTCAATTGTATCAGGTGTAATTTATAATCTTCCAAAGATCTACCTTTTTAACAGGTACGAGATAAAGTAAAAAAAACTGCTTCAGTCTCCTTTTATCGTGTAGCTAAATGTTCACACCAGGTACTTCCTAATGACCCTAATAAAATTTTGAATTGTTGTATTGTAACTCGCATCACAAAGCAATGTAAACGCGCTTGGAATAATCACTTTCCATTTCCATCGAAAAATGTCAGTATCTCCTATAAGATTTTGTGAAATTCCTGGAAAATTGGAATTTTCAGAAGTTATCAAGTCTCATGTGTGATTTATTTGTGCAGGTGTTCAACACATATTCTTTTGTGAAATTTTGGGAAAATACGGAATGTCATGTGTGATTTATAGATGCAGGTGTGAGACACATATTCTTTTGTGATGTTCCTGGAAAATACCAAATGTCATGTGTGATTTATGGATACAGGTGTAAGCCACATATTCTTTTGTTAACTTTCTAGAAAAACATTGTCATGTGTGATTCATGAGTTGCAGGTGTTAAAAATCTGTTGTGAAATTCCTGGAAAATAAGAGTATGTGTGATTTATAGTACACACGTGTTCTTTTGTCTGATTTTCTTGGAAAATACTAATTCTTTTGTGTGATTTACATACATAACATATTCTTTTGTGCAATTTCAATAACATGTAGGTTTCTTGTGTGATTTATATGAAACACCCGGTCCATTGTGTAATTTCTAGGAAATACAGCATTATATTCTTTCTTCACATGTGTGAAAGAACGGTTATTCCCACACTCGCCACATATGGTTCTCCCCTCTCAACAAAGAATGCTATCCCCACTCCTAAAATATTTCACATATATAAAACCAATTGAGGAACTTCTTTGAATCAGTTGAGTTTTTATATCTGAACGAGCCACTATGTCGGCCATGGACTATGTCCATGGCCATTCAAACTATCGAAGTTTCGTATGACACGCAGACTAATAAAACTGTCCCTGAAACACCAAAAATAAAAAGGATCAAACCCAAGTCAACACCTCTTAAACAAATACTGACTAAAGCTGCTCTTAAACGATTGGTCATGATGTCTACAAATTTCATGAAGAGAACCACACAACAAATGATTCTGTCAACTGTTTACAGACTTAATCATTCATTTTCCAAGACTGTTCTAATTGGACTAGAGGTTCAATCGGATGGAAAATTTCGATCGGTCATTAAAATTATGAACAGTTCAGGTAGCGGAATTACCTTCGAGTGGGCAACTTGGACAAATCTCAAACAACACTTGGATATAATAGAATCGTACTTCTGTGTCAGTAATTTACCTTTATACCTGCAAACCATTGAATTGGGTGAATACACACTCGTGTTTAAGACCGCTCACGGGAAAAAGGCCATAATTCTCCGGAAGGGCAAGGAACGCAACGACGAGACTAACAATGTACCGGACCAGATAGAGAGGGAGGCCAAGAAGAAAAAGCTATATGCACCCGAAATAATTCTTCAGAAGTCTGGTTTCGAAGGATTGAAAAATGTTATTGTGTGTGTCAATGAAAGGTTCAGAAGAATTCAACGATTACTGAAAAACGTAGAAGGATGTAAAGATTTTGTAATTGAAACAATTGTCAATTATTTAGTTTCGGAAAATATAAACTCACCGAATGAGGATTTAATCCGTCAGATAATTAAGTATAAATCTGCGTACTTCAAAAGTCAGGTACAAACAAAGCTTAATTTCATACATTGTTGGGAAGTTGAACTTATTTTTTCTACACGTACATAATTAAATGTATTTTGTTGGAAATTCAATAAAAACAGATATGGAATTATAATTTAAAAATGTGTATATTAACTACCTGTCACTTAAAAATGGTTTAGAATAATTTCAAATTTTAATTAGTGAATTGAATATCATACATACCTTTAAGTAATTCAAGCTTTGTTTAACACCCCTTTTTCCACCCCTTTTCCAACTTTGATACATTCATTCTATGGGAGGGGGTGGGGCCCCTCCCCTTTTCTAGCTGAGAATCATCCATTCGATGGGATCATGTGTGACACCTCCCTTTTCCATCTCAGAATAACTCATTCGATCAATGAGGATAACCGCCATTTTGTAATTAGGCCACGCCCCTAATTACCATCATTTTGCAATTAGGCCACGTCTCTAATGGACACCATTCTGGAATTAGACCACGCCCCACGACCAATCGTCAGAGGTCACACCCCTTCTCCTTTCCCCACCCCTACTTTTAGGCCACGCCTCTAGATCAATCACAGGCCGCGCTACGGCTCAAGTTTTCTACTGATTTTCATTTGAAAAATTGGAATTTTGTTGTTGCTAAAAATATAACCTCACATCTTTGAAGGGTGATATACTTAAAGGTATACTAAATCTAGCAGGTCGATTGTTTGAAATTAATATGGTCACAGAGAGCTTGTGATCGAAAAATGGAAACTTGGTAAAATTTACTCACGAGCCAGGGAAATAAGTTTCTCAGGATAACTTTGTATTAATGCAACAGGTAAACGAAATAACTAGAGGGACAATTCAAGTGACTTCCTGAAAAGAAAATCCCTTCCACTAGCAAGTTACGAACTCGACACTGATACTATCATGTCTGCTATCGACATAATTTACCCCGACCGAATTTTGTTTTCCTGACTATAAGCAATCACGTAGAGCCTGCCTCCATGGTATTATTTGAGGTCTCAAATTTGAGAGCATCAGGGTCAGCAAATCACCCTATTATTGTTGAAACAAAGGTAGTCCCTAAAATGATAAATACAATTTCCAGACTAGTCAACACGAGACATATCTATTCCCAATGGGGAATGCAGAACACGTCGAACGATGTTGCACCTTCTTTAAATTCACCAATACTAAATGAAGCTCTTAACCGACCTCGGGTAATCTACGGTTCTCCCAACTCTCCGGCAAAAATAAAAACCCAAAGAAAATGTCCCCGATGTGGAATCTACGAAGATAAATAGAATATCAAATTTAACGCCAATTGATTAAACTGCCAGCCTTTTTCTCATTTTCTTCTAATACATTTATTAATCTTGTTTGACTGACTTATGTGTGTGTTCATAGAACTAATAAATGCATTCTCTTTTTCTAGGTCAAGGAAAGGAAGTGATATGGCATTACAACTGAAATCAATCTTCACCCTCTTACTTATCTCACAATTAGGCCTTTGTAATACACAGTATGATGCTTCATATATAAATACACCCCTGAGGTTCTATCAATCAAATCATGGCTTGATGAAATCACTGAAAAACTCAATCATAAATCTTCCCTATATATCACTATTTCCACCGCGATCAGTCCTTTCTTCAAGGACCTTTCGGAAGAGAAAACCAAAGGAGCAGAGAATACGCTGAATCAATGTAAAAATGGTTGAACTCCGAAGAAATTTTACCTTTAACAGCCCTTGAATATCGTGACCATATATTTAAAAAAAAATAATTTTAAACGAAAAAGAAAACCTTAAGGAGCAGAATAAAGTATACATATATTTATACTCTAAGCCCAACCGAGCTTACTTACTGGAGAACGCACCTCAGTTTAAATAACCCAGAAGAAAACACCGTGCCACAACCGGAGCAGCTGTCTCTCCTACCCTCCTTTTTTTCTCATTATTTTCGAAGATGAAAGTCCGCCCGAGTGCCGAAGATCAAAAGAGGAACCCCATTAGTCGCTGTAGAACAATTAAGACAATACATTTGACATTATTTTAATTCAATTCTTTTGAATTAAAATAGTCCAACAAATTCCTAACAGTTGACAAATAGTTATAAAATTTTACCTGAACGAAAATTTACAATGCTAATTCGCAGCACAAGCTAGTTCAAATACAAGATATTCTTCTGCTCTCAACAGAATTTTCATTATTGCAATTATTTCAAAGGTTCAGAATTGAAATTTTTTCATTTTGAACGGTGAAGATAAAGGTAAATTTATTCCCTAATTTAGAAAAATTTTTAAAGTCCATTTTTATGTTAAATCATAATTTTGTTTAAATATGATGACAATACATTATTAACAAATATGAATTGAACAAATTCAATTTTGAATAATTTTAAATAGAAGAACTACAACCTTCATTCTTCTGAAGTTTAAATGATTTTTTTAAATTCTAATTGGAAAATATTCCATTTTTAACGTTTTGAAATATACCTCTTTTGAAATTTTAATCTTCAATTTGGAGATTCTTGAATTCAAATAAAATTGTTCGATTCTGAACGCTTAGAGTTAGAAACTTGGCACCTTGGGCATCAACAATTTTTCGGATGGTTTTCAAAAACTTCACGGTCCTCTCTCCTCCCTCGTCGCACTACCTGGAAGGTGCATAAAAAAGGTATCCCCGTACCAGAAACGATGCTGCCTTGATCTACTTACGATGCCAAGGTGGTCGTTCCAAATTTTACAGGATTGCTTTTCCAATAGAAAAACTCAATTCAGCTGGGTCTACATCAGGGCGGTTTACCTTGCCCACGATATCGAAACCACTAACCTGCCAGGAGAATTTCTTCAATGCACCAAAAAAATGGTTAGTTGTGACAAGAAGCTCTTTATTAGTAGAGATGGTATTGGCTGCGACAATTACTTCGATGGTAAAAGTGCAGCAGCAAGTCGCCGTTAGTAATCCTACTAATAAAGTAGTCACATTTACCATCAATTTATTTTCCAAGAAATAAATGTAGTAAACGTTACAAGTTTCCCTCCTAGTGGACATTTGGAGAACTGAAACCTGAGCAGTGCTGCCAACATTCACTATCGCGTCATGTTCTCGATCATCACCACACGGAAAAAATAAGTTGTCGAAACTTTACTTGACTAGTCAACCATTCTAGGATAGGTCACTTTTTTTTAGAATCTCGTATAATTTTGATTAAAGAACCGCAGACTTCATCGAAAAAGTGAAAAAAGTCATCGAATTATTGGAACACAATCTAGGAACATCAGTTTTCGAATTTGTATTCAGCAGATTTTGACAAAGTTCTAGACAAACATTCAATTTTTCATAAAAAGTCCTCCAGATTCCAAAATATTTGAAATAAAATAACTCTAGCACAGAAACGAATTTATAAGTTTATAAGAATTTATAAGATTTATAATTTATAAGAATTTATAGATTTATAAGTTGTCAAAGAATTCGTTGACTGTCTTCTACATATCTATATATTCACAATGTATAATCCCATTGGATACTTGTGTTAATACGTATAGACGCTCAGGTGAAGTGGTGTATGTATAAGCCTGAATGGAGTCGCGGTCACCGGCAATGAACAAATGAGCGCGGATTTAAATTTGGCTCTTCACTGGGATTTGTGCAAAATATTAAATGTGTTAAGTTAGCCGTGGGGTCTAGTTGCTAGGGATAAGTTGCGTTCGATGCGTCATAGACATAGGTGGTAGGTAGATCGAATCCCGCCGCAAAATTTGTTTCGATTTTTATTGGTTCGTGTGTATCTATAAAAATAAATATAACTTAAGCGTAAGTTCATGTGAATAACAATATAGTAAATATAACCGCTAAATATATATTTTTTTAATTTGGCTACACTGTTTTCTAAAAACTCGTTAGGAGTCATCGACAGTTTCATTGACTGGCTTCGAAGCATTAGTGTATCAGTGTTTCAAGAACTCTATTCCTCTGGTCTTCACATTTTCATTGAAATTATTTTGTACTTTCGACAACTCTTTCTACTTTTTAAACATGTATCAATCAAAGTTTCTAAAGACGATTCTTTCAATTTATGACATACGTTTAGCCCTATCCTAGAGTGGTTGACTCAGTCGTTCAAAATTTCAACAACTAATTTTTTCCGTGCATTTTCATTTTAACCTTTTCGTGAATTGTGCAGTAGTGGTGATCGTGAAGACTATCGCATCGCTACAAATTTCTAATAGACTTACTACTACTGCAAGTCTGTACTTTTAAATATTGAAATTATAGTAGTTTTTCACTAACATCCCAACGGGCATGTGGGTCTATTTTGACATCACGTCTTATCACGACCTGGTCCCTACAGGAAGTTCTCAGGGCCTCCTGTGTCCACTGATGACATGTAATAGTAAAATCTACTACAATTTCAATATTGAGAAGTACTACCTTCGCAGTAGTCTACGAACCAGTAATTTCAATAGTAGAACTTTCTAGTTTTAATAGTAATGACTACTAATTTAAATAGTGGGAATCACTAATTTGAGTAGTAAGATCAACTAGTTTATTTGTAAGACTAACTAATTCAATAGTAAGATTTACTAATTGAAGGAGTACATGCAACTACTCGAAAATAGTATGTACCATCGAAATTTGTCGCGACAACAGGTAAAGTAGTAAGGACAACTACTACCAATCTGGCGACTAAAAGTAGTAGCCCCAACCAGTTCAATAGGAGCGGCATATATTACTAACTAAAGTAGTTGGTCCTACTACTTTATTAGTTGTCCCAACCAACTATTTTTTTCAGTTTTATTATTTAGTTTTTTCAGGGACTTCAATTTGCACATTACCTTCTTCAACAATTACTTCAGGCACATCCGCGTAACTCCCTATCACCTCCCTCGTCACCTCAACTACCGAATCATCCATATCCAAAATTTTGACCAAAACACTCAAGGCATTTCACCTTCAAAAGCACTAGCGAACTCTTCTAAAATTCCTAACTTTGAAATTTCCAATTCTGCTGCTACGTCTCGGGATCTAGCCATTGCAATGAATGAAATTTTAGTCAAACGAAATTAACTGAAAGAAAGATCCCAGGCCCAAGAATTTTTATATCCTAGATATAAGGACCTACCATATCTTTTCCTTTTTACATGAACATAGAAAAAAAGAGATCCTACTATTTCTCCCCACTCTCTGCCTTTTTCTCTCTCCTCCCACAAAATAATATTTACATTTTCTTACAGATAACAAGCAAATTTTGGTTCACAAATGTAAAATATTATATTTCTCAAAATGTCATCGTTTAACAGAAATCTTAATTTATCCATGTCACAGGAACTTATAATTGTAAAACATGCGCTTGACCCGTTTTTCTATTCAAAATTTAAAAAATTAATAATATCTTTCCGCCAAGACTTTTAGAACCAAAATCCGTAAATCAGAAGTTGAACCCCATTAAACTAATTGAATTGAATAAAACAAAAAATTCCTAATTGTTGCTAATATCATATTTTCATATTATCATCATATTTGTTATGTACTAATACGTGAATCCAATTAATGTACTTCCAACACGAATTGTTCAGATTCATATAGACGTGTAAATAATTGTTAATTACTACCTGTTCAAATTTGATGATAAGTGTCAATTTAAAAGTCATAGATTGCGATCGTAAGAAACCGAGATAAATTTTCAACAAAATTGATAAATGTATTATAACGTAGGAAAATTGAAATTTATAACGCTAGGTACATATTTGAGTTTCTCATGGCAGGAAGACGCGAACAGGTGCACCTGCTACACACAAAAAAAACCCTTACCGTTTCTGAAAAGTTGTAAACGCCGTATACTATTTTCTCCTGATCTGGCGGAAAAGCGTGTGAAACCAAATGTAAAACCTGCATGATTTCTATCAGATTACAACTTCGTATATGTCATCGCCTACGAATATTCTCCCAAATGTGATATCTTCCTAATCCTTAATCAATGCGTTCTTTTCAAAAGTATCAAAATCGACTCGAACATGGCGGTTTCACCCTTATGATTCGAGCTAAGTGGAGGGGGAGATGTCACATTCTGTGACTCATTAAAGGTAACTTTTCATTGGCTGAATCAAACATAAATTTACAAAATGTAGTCTTAATTAACAAGTATGTTATAACAAAAAAATGCCAGGTGTTTAAAAAGTTTAGACCAATCTACTGCGTCACGGTCATTCGATTTAAAAATTCAGTTTTCGAGTAAAAATAGCCAAAGAATCTCATATTTATTTCATTCATTATTCGACTAAATAATGGCCAATCTTGCGACTTATCAAGAGCAACCTTCTTCTAGCTGCATTGACCATAGAATTATGTAATACTAATCAACAGGTAATTACGTAATGTCAATCAACATGTATCTTATCAAAGAAAAACGTGATATATTCCCCAAAACAAAAACTTTTCTCAAGATTTGTTAATTATTTTAATTTGACTCGAACATGGTTGTCCTACTCCCATGATTCGAGCTAGTGGAGGGGGAGATGTCACGTCATGACTCCAGCCACGCCATATTATTAAGAAATTACATTTATAGAATTTATATTTTGTGAATTTATTATTGAGGTCATGACGAAATAAGAAGCGAGCATTTTAATCAATAATTTAGAACATTGGCCTCTTCTTATCTGTATGCACCATAATTTCACCCGCATTTTTAATACGTACAAAATTTGTAGGAGTAAACAACTAAACACGTTCTCCAACGAAAAATCTAGACTACTTCTTGCAGAGTATATTCTGAGAAAATTTTAGAACTACACGGATCCAGCCTAACTCGAAATGGATATATCAAGGAAAATATAAAGAAAATCACTAAATGAGGGAAGAAGCTGAGTCCACATCGTTAAGTTCATACAATTTCCAGAATGAAAATATTGGATCGCACCATTGGGGGAATCAAACGCTCTTAATTTTATTTCTACGCCTATTTTGTATTATGTAATGGAATAAATTATAATTGTGT
This sequence comes from Andricus quercusramuli, assembly GCA_932178445.1. Classification (NCBI taxonomy): domain Eukaryota; kingdom Metazoa; phylum Arthropoda; class Insecta; order Hymenoptera; family Cynipidae; genus Andricus; species Andricus quercusramuli. Next base: position 5,203 of record CAKNXH010000487.1, on the reverse strand, counting down.
GTGCAAATTAATTGAGGGATTTTACCACCGATTCATTTTGGCCTTTTCCTGTCCCCTTAATCCAGAGCCTTCAGCTCTTTATATAAAACCGGAGAGTTTTGAATAAATAAAATTAATGTTGCCCTGTTCGACCTTCAGAACGTAACAGCAGTGATATGATTTTATACCTGTTAATTTCCGCCGTGATCATTTGTTTATATAATTTGTTTCTAAATGTAGTAAATAATATCGAATAATATATTTTCAACACTAAACTTTACTGGCAATATAATATAGGGACAATTAGGAGATACCTTTTGTTTTACTTCAAATGTCAACACTGGGAATTCATTTACATAATTTCTTTCTAAAATTAACCAATAATATCTGGAGACAAATTTTTGTAATCAAGTATCACTTTGGCATTGAAAATAAGTAATATTAATGCCGAAGCATCATTTACTAATGGACAGTCTATAATATTTGCTGTTTGTTAATAGAACTTGTTTATAACAATTATCATTACAAGTGAACATCTCTTTTCATTTCACGCACCCCTAAGTATTAAACCCAAGCCACGCCGAGCATTGAAAAAATGTTTCCAAGAAGATTAAAAAAATTTGCAGCTTCTATCGTTTGCGAGTGGCTACACTTAGCACAGCGCATCGAATGATCTCACTAAAATGACGATGTGTCTGGAACCAGAAGAATCTCCATCAATTTTTCTTCTAATGACAGGTGATTTCATAAGAAATTTTTATTTTCTAATTTAACAAAAATTAAATGAGGAGAATTTCACAAAAAATTGAATCAATAATTTTTTTCAAATTTTATTTCAGGCAAAATTTCAATATTTTCACAAAATTTCAATATTTAATATGGCGTAACTCCCAAAATAGATTTTTTTAATCCTTTGGCAACAAAATGTATCTCATATAGCACTGTATTTTCACCAATATGTTTACAAAGTAAAAATTATTTGAATGTTTCAATAAAAAGAATTGTTGTTGCTAAAAATGATGAATTAATTAACGATTGTTTTTTCACAATATTAAACTATTAGGATTACAAATAAGGTCTACACGTTTCTAGCATCTTTTATTTTATTTATGAAAATCTAACAAAATGCAAGTATTAATTAATATAGTGGCCAATGGCTTCTACTACTGTTCGCGAACGCTCAGATAATTGATGAACTCCATGGCGAAAGAAAGCTTGATGTTTTGACGCTATAAAGTCATCCACCATTTCTCGTACTTCAGCTTTAATTTTAATTTAGTGCTCAGCTAAGCTGTTTTTAAACGAGCGAAAAAGGTGGTAATCGGACGAAGCAAAATTTCTCATTTTAATTCTTCTATGGTTTGGCGGACCACGAAACTTCTATGTGGCCTAGCGTTGTCGTGCTGTACTGGTCTTCTTCGCCCATGCCCAGAATATGATCTGGGCATGGACGAAGACCAATACATCACGACAACGTCAGGCCACATAGAAGTTCTGTGGTCCGTCAAACCATAGAAAAATTTTAATGGTGTGAAATTTTTTCGCATCCAGCTTACACTTTAGACATTGCCCCGTCAGATTACCACCTTCTTCTCTCGTTACAAAATAGCTTAGCTGAGCTCCAAATTAGAATTGAAGCTGAAGTGCAAAAAATGGTGGATGACTTTATAGCGTGAAAAGATCAAGCCTTCTTTCGCTATTGAACCCATCAGTTGCTACTATATCAATTTATACTAGAATTTTGTTAGATTTTTATAAATAATATAAAAGTTGCTTAAAACGGGTAGAACTTATTTGTACACATAAATTGTTTATTTATATTGAGGTTATGTAATTTAATATTGGATATAATCTGTACAAACAAAGTTTATTCATTTAATACATATTCGTTATCAAATTGCACTTTGTGTATGCTTCAGAGAAGAAAATGGAAGATTTTCTAAATTAGAGTTTAAAATATCGATGAAAATCGGATGGTCCAATGGTGACTGCATTCTTTCGCGCGTTCTTGTCCGCATGTTATTAACAAAAGATGTAAATTCGACGCATGCTTCCACATTTTTCATTACAATTTGAGAACAAGTGAATATTCTATTATATTCTTGGTCTCATTTTGAACACGGGATTCCAAGTTTTAATTTTTTTGTAGATTTAATGTTATCAACTTTTCAATTTTAATTTCCTGAAGCATGGGGAAGTGGGAATTGGATCCTGTACATGTTCATGTAACGAACCTGCACAAGAACCTGTACAGGTAATCTTGACATGCAAAGCTTTTTTACTGCACAGGATCCCCTGCAGTGAAAAATGAAGGTTCCTGTATAGGATCCTGCGTAGCTTTGCCGGAGATCTACTGGAGGTGTTCCTGCATGGGAACATGTACAATTGTACATATTCCTATGTAGTTTGACCTCGAAGCGGGGATTCTTGTACAGGAACTCGCATGTCCTACACCTTTTACTATGAAGGTTCCTATGCAACTTGGTTACCTCAATTCAGGTTCCTGTGAAGGTTCCCACGATCTGTTAAAAGGTAGTGCAGGTTTCTGCCCAGTACAGCGAATCAAAAAGAGCCAAATTTATAAATCGAGAAGATATCATCAGTGCAAACTTAATTTTGGGTCTCTTGTAACCGGTTTCAAATTTTTAAAGTGAATCTATTATTATTATCTATTATATAGAATCTATTATCTTTAAATTTCTGAGCTGATGATCTATTTTTATTTTCTTCGTTTATATACAGTAAATACACATCTTTTATAAACCTCATAGAGAGAAAAATTTTTTTTTTCAATTCTGAAAATCCTCCTCATATATTTTTGAACCTCTAGAAATTTTTTGCTTTAGTTTTATGAGGTTCAGATGTAATACATTTTCTTATAAATAAACTTAAATTAGACACCCAAAATAAAATTTATAAGTCTCACATTCAATATACATACGCTTTTCATGCCAAATAATATTTAAAAAATTCGCTCGTCAAGAGCTAGATTAGAAAGAAGGACTGAAAATAGTTTTTTTTTTATTCTTTTAAAATACTGCAAGGTGGGCTACTGCATATAAAATGAATACATGAGAGATGAATATAAAAAATTAATATTCTAGTTTTGTCAAATGGAATGAGGTAGAAATTTTGCATATTGAACCTAATGAATATAAGGGTAATTGTAAAATTGAAGGCAAACTTGAAGTCCCAATAATATAACATTAACTTAGAAGCTCGTGCCGATTTTTTTTTAATTTTAATAAACACTTATTATCATCCTCTACAGAATGGGCAGTTCCCTTTTTTCATTTCTGTTCCTATTTACTTCAATTTAATATAAGAACTCCCGAAACATCATTACCGTACGGCGTCCCAACCTCACTTTGCACAAGGATAAACTGATTTTCTCCGTTTTTTTAGACAGTAACCTGAAAAACGCTTAACGTATCAAGTTTGTAAACTTCACATGAACATAAATTTAATGTATGCACATTTTTTTAATTCAAATAAATAATATTTTAAAAGCCTTCATGTCTGTCCCTCAATTTTTTCCATTTCAGAAGTCATTACCGTACGTATGTTTTTCTAGTAAAATATTGTAGTTACAGTTGAGTAATAAATACAAAAATATTAGGCCTATTGTTTAATACAAGTTTTTATAAAATTGAGCTTAAAATATTAACTCTCTTTTCTGTGAATCCGATATTGAAACTGAAAAGTGCATCTTGACAACAAAAACGTCATTACCGTACGTGCGTTAAAAACCATTTTCATAGTGAAAAAAATTTATTAAAACAATTCCGTTACTTGCTTGGTGGTGTTTTCTTTCATAAGTAGGTGACTTTTGATCATTAAAATTTGTTATTTTTTTATAAACAATAAAAAAGGTTAAACTTTAACATTTTTCTCGCATCATTACCGTACGGTACAATAGAACAGCGTACGACTGATTATATGCGCGTGCCCATGGATTCATTATTATTTCTTATTTTCATAACTGCCCCTTTTGGATTTAAAATAGTTACATGTGATAAGATCAATTTCCGTTATGAAATATTTAATTCCTAATAATAATATGATTGCCACTGTAGGTGCTGAAATTTGCCTACAATTTGACAATTACCCATAAACGTGTTTTTGCTGAGATGGTTTTTATTAAAAAAGAAGGTGAAAATTGTATGAATTTAGTTACTGATCTAGATTATTTTAGTGCTTCCTATAATAACATTGTTCAATTTATAACTAAATAAAAAACAGTCTCTAAATTCATTTCAAACCCCGTTACCACAAATTTGAATTGTAACAAACATATTTTATCATAAAATAGTAATGTAGAAATTGTCACTGACGTTGACCCTTCTTACACCAATGTGTTGCCTTTCGATGTGTTGCATTGTAATTCTTAATGTGTGTGTTCACAAAGTTTCCAAGATGGAGACGGGGCATACTTGCTCCGTCCTCACAAAATAGTTTTTTTTATCTTTTTCACCATTTTTTACACAATAGTTAAATTCTAAAATAAAAAAAATACTAATTAATTACAGGTATGAAATCAATTTCTTATTTTGTTCCATTAAATTTACTGTTTGCACTAAAAATAAATATACTATTCACATTTTTCGAACCTAACCTCTGTTATATTTTTTCTAGCACTATATAAAAAACTTTATGGAACACACACATAGAGAAATTCAAGGAATTTTTTCAAATGTTTTAAAGGTATTTTCTTATTATATTTAGAGAAAATTTTGTTTTTTATACAGATCTGATGAGGGAAGCTAGCTGGTTTCCCGAACGTTATCTTTTCGTATATATTTTTTAAAATAAATTTAAAATTATTAGTCTGGAAGAAGTCGTATTATTATTAGGTTCTATCCTAAATTTCTGAATTTAAAAAACAATATGGAAGAACAACAATTTCACACAAAGTGAAACCTCTTTTTAATATATAGTAGTATTATATAAAAATTAAAAATTAAGTGAGATTACTAAACTTCTTGAAGGGCCTATATAATCACAGACAACATCGTTTTCGAGAATTTCATTACAAATAAAATCACCATTTACTGTTAGAAAATTCCTGCTGAATTTTAATGAACATGCAAAGGTTTGGATTCTATCGGCATTATTATGTAGAATATATCGTTTTTGATATCTGTTCATTATATTATGATAAAACCTCTACAATTTCTTTATGAAAAGAAATTAAGAATTTTCAAACAGTGTGTACAATTCTGCC
>CAKNXH010000486.1:197599-263653 GCA_932178445.1 Andricus quercusramuli | reverse complement strand
CAAAATTTTCAGAAAAAAGTGTTAGGTGTTTTTTGAGCGGCCCCTAAGGTGGTTCTGAGCGAATGTGTAGATATAATATAGGCGAAAATTTCTGTCAAATAAAAAAAAATTTGATGAAAACCGACTAAGTCAAATTTGTAGCAGTTTTTTGGTTTAACAACTTTTCTCTTTTAATTTTTTTCGTACCTTGTGTCGTTTTTAAAAAAATTGATTTTTTTTATTATCAATATCTTTTTAGGAATAAAGCAAATACTACGTGTCCTATAGAATCAAAATTGGAATTTTTGATTTTTTGAAAAAATTCGAAAAGTTGTTGTGATAATCTTATACGACTTTGAAAAAACAATGTTTTTCTCTTCATGACTTTTTTTTCATATCGTGCGTTGTTTGGCTTAAAATTTCCATTTTCGTTTTTTTATTTCATTTTGAAAATGCTATAGCTCTGATAATTTTCATTTTATCAAAAAAAGTCATCAGGACAAAATGTTCAAATTTTCGAGTGCTATTGATAGGCGTGTATAGAATTTTCAAATCTTGAAAAAAATGGTCTCAAAAATTTTGAAAATGCTCTAACTTTTTGAATTTTTATTCAAAACACCTACCTGGTTAATGAACTTTTTCTTTCTTTTTAGGCCTTAAAAAAGCTTGCCAAAGCACAATCCAAGCCAATAAATCTTTCGAAAGTTATCGTGCCTACACGATAGTAGAGACTACAGAATACAGACAGACAGAATAGTGAAAATGTCAGACAAAAAAAAAACGAATTTTCAAGAAAATATATATTTTGTTTTAATGACAAAAAAATCATTTCTCAACAAAATAATTCAATTTTAATCTAAAAAAGCTAAATTTACAAACAAAACATATTATATTTCAATTTGTAGTTAGAAAAGTAAGTATACATTTTCAAGCGAAAACGGAATATTATATCTTCAGTTGAAAAAAATTAATTGCCAACTAAAAAAAAAACTAGTTTTCATCCAAAGAAATTATTTTTTGTATGAAGAATTTTCAACCAAAAATATGAATTTTTGTGCAAATAACGGATTTTTTAATCCAAAAGATGAATTTTCTATCAACAAAAAAACGAATTCTCAACTAAAAAGTTTTCTTTCAATGAAAGAAATTAATTCTTAATGAAAAATGGAATAGTTAAATTTTCTACTAAACAGATAATGTTTTAACAAAAAACATTTTCTATCTGAAAAAATAAATGTTTCACAAAAAATGCAGTAGTTAAAGTGAATTTTTAACTAAAAAAAAAACTTAATTTCCAGCCAAATACATGCATTTCAAACTAAAAAGATAAATTGTCTACCAAAAATAATGTAGGATAATTTTCAGACAGTAAAATTAATTTCTAAACAAAAAACAAACTAATTTTCAACCGAGGAAATTAATTTTCAATCGGAAAGATGAAATTTCAACTAATGAGAGTACTCTTTTACAAAAAAGACGAATTTTGAACAAATAGTTAAGTTTTCACCAAAAACAGATAAATTTTAACTAAAAATAGAATAATCGCATTTTGATATAAAAAAAAAATTTAATCTAATTTTTAACCAGAAAGATCAATTTTCAAAATTTCAACTCATGAGATGAATTTTTAACAAAGTCCATGAATTTTCAACAAAATATTTGAATTTTAATGTAATTTCCAACCAAAAGGTAACAAATTTTACTATTTTGTGAAGAATGAGTTTTTTTTAGTTGAATTCAACTGTTATTGATCTGAAATTAGAATATATTTTTCATGAAACAGCAAATATTACGTTTCTCGTTAAGAATCCATCTATTTTGGTTGAAAATTAAATTATTTTGTTGACAATTCATGTATTTTGTTAAAGGGTGACTTATTTGATAGAAAATTCATCTTCTTGGGTGAATATTCGTTTTTTTAGTTGAAAATTGAGATTCTGGATAATCGAAACCAATAACGGAATATTTATTTCTACATATAGGAAAATTATTCTGCATATGAAGAAAAAAATTTCCAATAAACTAACAAACTAGTTCATTTTTCAACCAGTAGTGGAATTTTTAACCAAAAAAGTAAGTTTGTAACCAAATTTTCAACCCGAATTTATAAATTTACAAGAAAAAAGCTAATTCTCAAACAAATGAATTAATTTTGTTCCAGATTGTTGAATTTTCAAGCCAAAATGACGAGTTTTCTACCAATTTTCTACAAAACAATTGAATTGTCAAACCGAAAATATAATTATCAACAAAAAAGTTAATTTTTGATTAAAAACAGATCAATTTTCAATAAAATATTCAAATTTTGAACCAATAAGGATGGATTTTCAATCCAGAGAATTCTTTTCCTACCAAAAAAGCCGAATTTTCAACAAAATGCATGAATTTTGAACCAAATATGCAGCTGAATTGATAAAATTACTGAAATGATATTTTGTTTTGATTTTTCTATTGTCATGAGGAAATATCCTAAAGAAGTTTGCACATAGAAAATCACTGAAAACCCATCTGTTTTGGTTGATAATTGAATAGCTTTATTGAAAATGTGAGTTTATGACTTGAAATTTTATCAGTTTAACAAAAAATGGCCATTTTTCTATGATAACAAAAAAGTTCTGAATTAACAAATTATTTCTTAAAAGCGCGTTTTCTATCATTTTTAGTAATTTAACGTTCCCTTAAGTTATATTGCAAATTATTCTGATGAAAAAAATATTAAAATGGATAAATTTTCTCCTACAATGATTCTAGTTAACATTATAAACAAATGCATTATTGAGGTATTTTCTAAGAATGGAATTAGTATTTTTTTTCAATTTCAGTTATTCTAATTGAAACTTCCATGATCCTTTCAGTAGCATTCATAATTAGTTGATAGAATATATGATTTTTCTTGAAACAAACTTAATAAACGAATGACTTACTCGTGCATTCGTCGATAAAAAAAAAATTATTTTTTCCATTTCGATCTTTTTTATGTCGACCAACCCCCCTCTGCCCTTTCACAAGAAAAAGCCAAAAGAAAAATTCACTTTCTCATCAGAAAGGTATTAGATTTGTGTGAAATTTGACTCCCTTCTCCCAATTTTTGTCAAATATATATATATGATTCAAAACGGTTCAAAACGATCGAACGCGCAGAGCACCCGACAATGGATCGGCAAACAATGCCGATCATCCTAGAGTTCGGGGTGTTGAAAATAATTTAGATGGAAACACAACGACGAACCGGCGAAACGCCCACATTGAGTGGACGGATCAACTTAAGAATGATGTGTTAGACTGCTACGATGCCAGTATTATCCCTGTTCGTGGAGGCTTTATGGCGCGTATGCATACTCTGTGGTGCCAGAAACTCCCAGAGCTTCAACACGTTTCGCATCAGTCTTTGCGAAATCAAGCCGACTACCTCCGCAAAAATGGATATGTACGCGGAGCGCTTCCTCAACCGCTGCTTGAACAAGCTGCAGACGAAGATGAAACGACATTAAGACCAACCACAGAAAGTAGGCACCTTCTTGAAGATGATGGCAATTTCAGTACAAGGAGGAACATCAACATGCAAGTTCCTCTTAAGCCCCAAGATCTGGCTGAAATGGATGCCTCCCTTTGTGGAGATATCTCGCAAGAGTCCGACCTCTGGACCATCAATTGCTCAGTTTATGGTGCTGCGAGAGCTTTGGCTGATTCAAATCGAAGGCTCAAACCGACGATGGATCAAAAGACAAGAAGACGCTTGCATCAACTGAACAAGAAAATTGGATGGGCAAGACAGAATGCGTCCCGTGTTCAATGTGTGATTGACTACATAACATCTGGTAGACCGTTCACGGAAAGGGTTCGAAAGTTCGCCCAAGAACTAAGGACCTTGAATCACACACTAAACAAGTCAAAGCTGCTGACAATCAAGCAGCATATTGTTGACAAAATAAGGCTGTTATCTGACGCAAGGAGGAGGATACAGAAGAGGGAGAGATGGATCAGAGAGAATCAACAGTTTCTCGCTGACCCATCGCGCCTCTTCAGTGATCCCCCTGTTTTTGAAAAAAATCCACCCAAGCCCAAGGAGGTAGAGACTTTTTGGAGAGAGGTGTACAAGATCCCGAAAACACTAGAGTTGAAGGAAGATACTGACAATATCATCCGCTTCAAGGAGTTTTGCGACAGCCTCATAAAATCTGAGGAGGAGTGCCCATCAGTCACTGCCGAAGAGGTGAAAAAAGCACTTAGAGGCACGAAGAACTTTTCCGGTGCTGGACCAGATTGTATCAAGATCTTTTGGTGGAAGAAGTTTACTTCTACACACCAACATTTGGCCCGCATATTCACCTCATATTTAAAGTCGGAGATGCCCATTCCGCAGTGGCTAGTGTTAGGACGCACTATACTCCTACCGAAAAAAGGCGACTTGTCCAAACCAGAGAATTACAGGCCAATAACTTGTTTGAACACACTGTATAAGATTTTTACAGCTGTCCTAAACAACAGGATTGTTCGACGAATTGAGCCTGTATGGCGAGAGATGTACGAACAACGTGGCTCGAAAAAAGGTGTAGCAGGCTGTCGAGAGAACCTGCTGATTGACAGGTGTGTCTGTAAAGACGCTACAGTCCATCAGCGCGTCCTGTCGATGGCCTGGATTGACCACCGGAAAGCTTTTGATTCAACCTCTCATAGACTTATCATCTGTCTGTTGGAAAGCTTGAAGGTACATCCACACATAGTGAGATGCATAGAGAGATTGATGCCTCTTTGGAAAACTAGATTTACCATCTCATCTAGGAATTATCGTCTGACGACGAACAACGTCACCTTCCAGAGGGGCGTCTTTCAAGGGGATAGTATGAGCCCTTTGCTTTTTTGCATCACACTTTTGCCTCTATCTCTTGCACTACGAAATTCTCCTGGATACCTCTGTGGCGACACTAATCAGCGTGAGCATAAGGTCACTCATGTATTCTATATGGATGACCTGAAGATCTATGCCGCTGGTAAAAGCAAACTTCAAACTGCTTTAAATATCGTCAAGAACTACACAGGAGAGATTGGGATGGACTTTGGTTTGGACAAGTGTGCCAAAATTCATTTGAAGAAAGGAAAGATTACTGGCGTTCCCAAGGACCCTGAGCTTGTGGATATAAGTGTTATTAGACATCTTAACACTGGAGAGACCTATACATACCTGGGCGTGCCTCAAAGCCGCATTCAGGACGTAACATCAGTGAAGGAGTCTCTCCGAAGCAGATACAAGCATCTTCTTCGACAGATTTGGTCTTCCAATCTGTCGGCGTTGAACAAGGTATCTGCGACTAACATGCTTGCCGTCCCGGTTCTACTCTACTCGTTTGGGGTGGTTCAATGGACGAAGAACGAGCTTAAGGCCCTTGATGTCACCACGCGTAAGATCATGCATATGCATAAAAGCTTGCATATCAATTCGTCAGTTCCGCGATTATACATTTCACGCCAGCAAGGCGGACGCGGACTTCTGAATCTCCAGTGTCTTCATAACCGAATTGTTTTGAGTACAGCTTACATCGTTGCGAATGGCAGAGATCCTCTCCTAAAGATGGTCAGAAACCACGAGATGATTGGCGAAGGGGCGTTCCTTTACAAAGCCGCGGAGCAAGCTGCCGAGACCCTTGGCCTGAATTTTAACATCAGAAGTGAGGAAAGTGCATTACTCCATCTAGATGCTTCACGTCTAAAAGCCGAAGTAAAGAAAGCAGAGGTTGGAAAATTTCACCAAGAGCTACTCGACAAGCAAATGCACGGAAACTTTCACAGAAATGTAGAAAAACAGTCCTTGTCGAAGGAGCAAACTTTTGCTTTCCTCAAATCATCAGGGCTCAATTCAGGTACAGAGGGCTTTATTTTCGCATGCCAGGACGGTGTAATTTCCACCTTAGCATACCGCGCCCGCATTTTATGTCAAGAAGTTCCCAGTGATAGGTGCAGAGCGTGTCATGCACACGCTGAGTACCTAGAACATATACTATCGGGGTGTCCGACCCACGTAGGAACAACGTATATCTATAGACATAATGCGGCCCTAAGAGTACTTTATTACCACCTTTGTCGCTCTTACGGTGTTGGTCGCGACCCTGCCCTGCCGAACGCTCCAGGGGATATAGAGTCAATTGTCCGAAACGAGAAGTGCCAGATTTTCTGGAACTACGATTTTCGGGCAGCAGTCTCCGTTGCACACTCGAGGCCTGACATTGTTCTCCAAGACTTCGAGAAACGAACTATATTCGTGATCGAATTCTCGGCTCCATCCGAATACAACATCACTGCAAAGGAGAAAGAAAAAGAGGAGAGATATCAAGACCTTGGAAGAGAGCTGCGTCGACTGTACCCAAAATATTCGGTACGAGTAATTGTTCTTGTGATAGGTGCTCTCGGAGGTGTGAAATTATCGCTAGTTCGTAACCTTAAAGCCATACCCGCGTGCCAAAAATATGCCAAGGCTCTTGCGAGATGGATGCAGAAAGCTGTCATCCTTGGGTCGCTTCGTGTCCTCAAGACACACGAGGGTTTCGCCGGCCTGTCGTTGTGATTTCGTCGTGCCCTGTGACCACCCATCTCACGGATGTGAGACGTGGCCATAGGTGTATTTTACCGCGGTTCTACTGGGGGCCATTGACATTTTTTCCAGATGGCAGTTGCTCTTAGTGGTACCCTACGGTGGTTGTTTAACTTTTTTTAAATTATATATATACATATATATATATATATATATTCTTCACGAATATATATAAACTTCACGAATTACTTTATTTTGTCACTTAAATTTAACTTTTTCTAATTCATCCTCTCCATATTGTACACAAAATTGTCAACTCTAGAATTCAGATGGAAAACTTAAACTGAGTCTGTTGCTACATCAGCTCCTACTATATATACTACTTTTGGAAACATACTGGATAAAATAGTAAATTTTGATTGACTTTACATATTGGTATACATAGTCCATATATGTAAATCAAATATTTTTTTTAGATTGACGCAATTAATACACAATTAATATCCGATATATTTCTATAACAATATTATACAAATATATCGGATATTAAACTTCTCCTGAAAACCATAAAAATTGTCAATTCTACGGCGGCCTTATTGATAGCTTTGACTGTATATCTTTCCGGCCTCAATATGTTTTTTTCAGTGTCGTCTGAAGTTTGATTGCTCAGTGATATGGATTACACTTTGTAACCTTGAGACTGTGAGCTCAGCCTGGTTGCATCTGAATGTTTACTTCCGGAGACCCTTGAATTCTAGGCCATGCCCCAGAACGACGGTATATCAAGGTTCCAGTGACTGCAGTTCCACCGACCAAGCTTCGGCGGCGTGGCGTCGCTTACACGTGATTGGCGCATCCTATCTTGCGCCTTGGAGGTGGAGGGGATACACAGAAGTAAGCGAGGAGTCTGAGAGTGGTTCTCTTTCCAACCTATGCATCCCCTCCATCTCTAAGTCACTGGATACGCCACGCCACTCACTTGTAAGCGACGCTACGCCGCCGAAGCTTGATCCGTGGAACAGTACTCAGTGTATATTCTTCTTCGTTCATGCGCATGAGCATGAAATGGGAGAGGCATTTTGTTCACAAGCCAGGACCAAATCAGGGAACGTAAGTCGATCATCGTTAAAAATGAGACTGGCAATTATCACCTTATTAGAAATTCTGTGTCAGGCGCTTTTCATTGGAACTTGTTCAACTGAATTTGTTTTTCATCATGGATGCATACGTACTACACCTAGAGATTATCAACGCTGTAGTGAACCGAAATTTTGTTGCGAAAAGAACTGTGCATTTTTAAGTAAGTGGAGAAATTATAAATAATTACTAACATAAGAAATTTTCTTAGGTAATTCTTCCGCACAACACGAATTATTTTACTAGCATAGGGAAATTTAATATCTCCATGTTAAAAACAAAAAACTCAAAATGTATGGGTCTGAAACTAAAATTCTAGCGTTTCACTGTAGGAAAAAAAGCCTGTTTTGGTTCAAAATAACGTAAGTCCGACGTAAATATAAAGAAATAAAAGAATACGGAGGATTCTGGATAGAGATTTTCCGGAATTCAGAATATTCAAGGAATTGAGAGATTCAAGGAAGTTGAAAGAATTTGAATGAATTCAAGGAATTTGAAGAACTAAGAAGGATCCAAATGAATCAAATGTTAATTAAAAATAATAACAAATGGTACACTAAACGAGAAAGAATGAGTTACTGAAAGAACGAGGGTCCAACTCAAAAACAAGAGTTGTTTTTTTTTTAACATGGAGATATCGATTTTTGATCTATTAAAATTATATGATCACCATTTCAGCATTGTTTCAAATAATAATTAAAAATACATGTATTGAATCATGAAATATATTTTCAATTTCAGCTCATAAGGCCAAACACAGAAGATGCCTCGAACCAGGCAAAGGAAGTCAGCAGAAAGGATAAAAATGTTTTCCAGGACTTAATGTTGTAGGAAATCTAGAAGTATCAAATACGATGTGTTTTTTTTTAAGAAAAGTGTACATTTCCTCAATCAACGTTGTTAAATAAAAAAAATAAATAAAAAAAGGTTAAATGATTATAGCAATTTCACAACACCGACATACATACAAATATTCATATAGGGTTCGGTATTGAAAATATTGCAAATAGTTTAATAAAATTAGTTTGAATCATTTAATTAATTATGTTGATTTATTTCTTATCCTGTTGAAAATGAATTTTTTTTTGTTTGAAAATTTAACTATTCCATTTTTGTTTCAAAATTTCTCTTTTTTAGTTGAAAAGTAAACTATTCGGTTGAATTATCAACAACTTAGTTTAGAGCTAACTACTTTATTGTAGATTAATTTTTTTGTTTTAGAATTATCATTATAAATTGTAACGCGCATATTTTTTTCAGAAAAGTTGTATCTTTTGCCGTTTTTCTAACGAAATAGCTGGCTAATGAACTCATCCTTACATTTTCGAACAAAGTGGTGGATTTTTAACTGAAACGATGAATCCGTAACTGAATTAGTTGAATTTTAAACCAAAAAGATGAATTTACAAATAAAATTATGAATCTTCAATAAGAATAATTGAAGATTCATTTCTACCAAAAAGACGGATATTCAACTAAAAAAGAGAATTTTTCAACCAAAAATTGAATAATTAAATCTTTAGTTACAAAGTTCAACTCTCAACCAGATAAATTTTAACTAAAATGGTGAAACAGTCAACTGAAATGATCAAATTTTCAGTGACAAAATTAATTTTCAGCCAAAGAAAAAACGACTTTTCAACAAAATAGCTCACTTTTCAACCAAAGAAATGGATTCCATATTAAAATGATGAATTTTCAACCGAAGAAATACATTTTCAACAAAAAAGTTTTAGCTTTTAACTGAGTTACTTAATTTTCATTCTGAAAAGATGAATTCTAAACAAAGAAAGATTTGTCTGTCAAGAGAGAAAAAAAATTGCAAAAAATACTGTTGAATTTTCGAGCAAAAAGATGAATTTTCAACTAGGAATATTAATTTTATACCAAAACTGTAAATCTTTTGAAAATAATTGTACTCCATATTTGAAAAAATCATTCAAAACAATATTATAAAATTTAGATATTTTAAAATGAAGGTCTGAATAAATAAATTTGCTTATGGTAATCTTTTGATAAAAATTGACCCCAAAATGCGAAAATTTTTGCAAATAACTTGTTTGTTTCGTTAAAAAATTGTAGAATGTAAAATTGAAAGCGCGCTTTCGTTCTAGAATGAGCATTTTAAATTTTATGATTTTTAAAAAATACTTGAAATCGTACACTTTCAAAGAATTAGAAACTTGAATTGATGAACTTTGCAACCAAATAGTGGACTATGTACAAATTTATAGTGTTTAAATTAGAAAAATTGTGAATTCAAATTAAATTAAATTAAAAACCGAATTTAAGATTAAAAAAAAAAATCTTGGATTAGAAAAATAAAAATTTAATTTAAATTGCTGAAAAATGGTACATTTACAATGGTACAATGGTAAAATTAAAATTTGTTTAAAAATTATTAATAACTGAATATTTTAAAATTAGCTTTTCAAATTTCCAAGGCTCTTTCTACTATTTGGTTTATCGAGGCAATAAGTATACATACATATGTACTTTGTAAAAAATTCATCTATTTGGTTGAAGATTCATAATTTTAGTTAGAAGTGCATCTCTTTGATTGAAAATCTTTTTTCTTTGTTGGAAATTAATTTTTTAAGCTCGAAATTTAACTATTTCTAGCTTTTCCCTGAAAATTAATCTATTTTCGTTAAAAATTTAACTACTTGGTAGAAATTAGATTTTTCAAAATGAAAATTTAACTATTAAATTTTTGGTTGAAAATTTATCTTTCCGAGTATGAAATTCTACTAGGTATTCAGTCTGAAGTTGATGTATTCTGTTGGAATTTTTTTTTTTTTTTTTTTTGAAAATAGATTCTCATAATTGAAAATTAAAGTATTCCATTTCTGACTGAAAAATATATTCTTTTTTAGTGGATAATTCAACTATTTTCTAGAATGTCCATATACTTCATTGAAAATTCGTCTTTTGTGGTGGAAAATTAATCTCCTTGGTTGATGATTGGACAGTTAGATTTTCCAGAGACGAATTTTCTACAAAATTCAAAAGTTGAATTTCCAACTATACCACGTATTTAAAACTGAAAATTATACAATTTTACCAATTAAAAGTCGACCACTCTTCAAATTTAAAATGATATTGTTTTAAATTTGAATTACTGAAAAATGGTGGCAGTATAGTTTAAAAATTATATTATTATTCATAGTTTTTAAAATTAAAAAATCACATCTTTCAAATCCTAAAAATTGAGAATAGAAAAATAGTTTAAAAATTTGGGACAAGCATTAATAACTCAATATGTTTTTATTAGCTGTGCAAATTAACTAAGCCCCTTTGCAAATCAATCTCGAAAAAAAATTTGTGGTTAAACTAAATCCATGTAATATTGTTTTATGTTTGTATCTTATCAATTGACAATTCAATGTTGCTCGCGCGCTGTAGCACGCCTATAATGTTGCTAGCGAAGAATATTTGCTCTTCATTTTTATAATTCAAATTCAAGAAAAATTCAGCACGCTCTCGAAAAAATTTTCAGACTTTCAAAAAATTCCCTGACATGTCCAGGTTTTTTCAGGGAACTGAACTATGACAGAGATTTAAGAATTTTGATTTATATCGAAATAAAATTCAAAATCCTATATAACGTCGAATATTCAAGTTAATGTATAGAATTCTTGAAAATAAAACAAGAATCTAACGATCAAATTTGGACAAACATCACAAAATGCTCCTATTGCGATTCCTAAAAAAAAAAATTTTTTTTGATAAAGTTAAGAAAGAGGAAAGAAAAATGTGAAGGCAACCAACCAAATCCTTTTCCCTTCTATCTTTTATTTCTTCCGTCTTTTTTATTCTCATTATTATCAATTTAAAACATGAAAGTATTTATAATATTTACCTAAAGAATATTCTTCTTGGATAAGAAATTTCGAGGTTTTGCTTTTCACAGTAATTTTCGTAATGAAAAATTTGAACATACTATAAAGAAGTTCAAACTCTCAATGCTGAATTTACTGATCAAGGATGTTTAAAATCATGTTCATTTATTCAAAGTTAAAAATTTCAGAATTAGAGGTGAATTAGAAGTATGTTTACCACAAGATAAAATCATTGATCTTTTAAAACATCAGATTTCCCTTAACCAAACATTTTTGAACAATGATAAAAAACATGAGAACAAACTTTCTATTTTGATTGATCAACAAACTAATGATCAAGAGCAAAATTTAAATTTACACAAGATTTTTGAAGAAGATAGGGATCCTTGGTTTGTTTTGGCAGATATTCAAATTCCTGATTCAGTTACAGATATTCTCAGATAAGGCGAAGGTTTTAGTAACTATGCAATAAAAAGAAAATTGAAACAAATGATGGAAATAGACAAAGATGTTGAATCAAGTATAAACAAAATTCCAATATTATATTAACAAGGTTTCCGAAACAAGGTTTTACATTTGCCAAAGAGCTTTTTTGGTAAGAATAGTTTGCAGATTAGCCGTATTGATCGTAAAATTTCGGAAAATTTCATGATAACAAAAGTTTTTCATAAGAATCAGATTATATTAGGGATATGGAGGATTTAATTTCTGATCGGGATAACTTTCTTTTATTGAAAAAAATCCGTCGAAACAATTAAGAAGAGTCACTTTCAAGATTCTAGATAATTGGACAAAGAAAGGACTTTTAGGAAAATATGTAAAATGGACTGATATAAATACTGAAGACACAGTTCTTGCAAGATGTTATTGTTTGAGAAAGATTAATAAAGATGGCTATCCTTTGAGAATAGTTATATCAACTATTAACACTCCCGCAAAATTTTTGGAACAAAACTATAATTTGGTACTTAAAGACTCCATTACAACTTGAAAATACAGTATTAAAAATAGTTCTGAATTCCAAAAAATTATTATTCAAAAAACTGTTCCTGATGACCATGTAATGATTTCTTTGGATGTTGTTGCAATGTTTCCAAGTATACCCCTTAAATTAGTTGACCAGGCAATTTTTAATAAATGGTACAATAGAAAAACACGTACTGGATTAAGTCAAAAATATTTCATCAAAGGGATAGTTTTCAATATGAACTCTACTTATTTTAAATTCAATGGATCGTTTTATAGGCAAAAGTTTGTTACTCCCAAAGGTTCAGTCATTTCTCCGATTCTAGCAGAAATAGTTATGGCAGATTTGGAGGTCTTTGCTTTCAAAAAGCTAAATTTGGTTTTGCCCTTTTACTTTCAATATGTTGATGACACCTTATTATGTGTTCCTCTAGCAAAGTTGCAGGCATTCATTGATGCTTTTAACAGTTTTCATCGAAAACTTTTTTATTTTTGCCCAAAGAAACAAATTTTTTTTTTTAGGAACTGCAATAAGAGCATTTTGTGGTGGTTATCCAAATTTGATTGTTAGATTCTTGTTCCGTTTTCAGGAATTTTATACATGAGCTATGACAAACAATGATAATAACAATATTTGATACGATCGAAATAAAAAGACAATTTGTATAAAAATAAGAGTCTGAACTTTGGCCTTATAGGTATGTAAAGAGGAAAACTTACGAGTATTCGTCGTACTCATAAAGGCGTCAACACTGTTGAGTGCTGTTTGATATTTTATGTACGTTTCTGAAGATGCTACTAGGGAAAGGATTCTTTCATGCGAATCGTGCGAAATGACCCATGAAAACTGCCTCTAGTTGAGTGAACATATCTTGATCGCCCCCAATGTTATATTCTTTTGCGTATTGTCGCCCCATGTGGCCTCAGAATTTCGAGAAAGATGTGGAACAACCTTTCAGTTAACCTTTTTATTCAATATCCAACGGTGTACATTTGGAAGTCAATCGATATTTTTATAAAGTCAAATTTCTTCTAAATAGAACAAGCCTACCAGAAAAGTAAAAATTGCTTTTTGCAACTCATTCAGCGTTACTACTGAATCCCGATTTCAGAATTCCCTAACTTTCCGTCGAAAAGCAGCGTATAAGGACCCTGACAAAGTATATTCAATTTGGATTCCTGTATTTTTCTAAGAATGAAATAGTGCAAAATCGTTCATCAATTGATTAAGTGAGCCATCATTAGGGTTAGCCATCATTAGGGTGGGTCGTAAAAACGAAGTTTTGAAAATCGGAAATAGAACCAGGTGAAAAAGTAGCGTATAAACACCCTGACAAAGTATACCTAATTTGGATTCGATTGATGAATGCCTTGATTTTGCGCATTAACAAAATGTGTTTGAAAAACATTCTTATTTTTGGTATTTTCGTTGATGTCAACTCTTGTTACATTTCTGTAGGCCTTAAAAGACTTCTAAAATTTTTACAGATTTTTATTTGCAGTCCTATCAGATATTATGAATGTAGAGTAGATCTATGTTTTTAGGAAATAAATTTAAGACCTACAGATATTTAGAGAGAATTTTGTGGACGTAGCTGGAAAGTATCTGCTGGCAAAAATACGCTAGAACAATTTTCTATTTGTTTTTGATTTTTTAAACATATTCTGTCTGAACCATATTTAAATATTTTGTTTTACATATAAGGGGTTTTCAGCGATAAAAATACTCTGAAAAAAATTGATGGATTTAAAAACAAAAAGGCAGTATGTTCTCCAAGGAATCATTTTTGTATTTTTTTTGTAACAAATATATTTACATTGATGATTTCGTAGAGTAATCAAATTTTTTCGTAGCTTGTTTTCTCTAGTAGAAACGTTCTAGATACCTGCACAAATTCTCTCTAAATTTTCGTAGAAATGTCTCCAGAATTTTAAGAAGAAATTGATGTCTACGAACATATAAAAATTACAAAAATAAGAATTTCTGCAAACATATTTCCTTAACGTGTAATGTCAAGACGTTCATCCATCACATCTAATTAATTATACCTTTTCAGGGCCCTCGTACGAAACTTTTCTATATAGATCTAATTCCGATTTCAAAAATTTTGTTTTTTCGACCCACCCTATTATTCATCTTTTGTAGAAAAATGTACTGGATAACTTTCTACAAATGAAAAATGTGATGATAAAGTGTGGGAATCAACAGCAATCAATCCAATTAACTAAAACAAACCACAAACTACATTTTATCGAATGCACCTAAAATACATATTACAATATTAATTGATAATTGAACCGACCTATTTTCGAGTAATTTTAATTTGCAAACTTGTTGCGATTTTCAAATTTATGAAAAAAATTGTGTCGAACGAATCATAACCTTGTCTTAAAATGAATAATAAGGAGTTGCAAAAGATATAATCAATCTGCTGTTTCAATATGTTTCTAAGCACATAAATAATTGAATGACTATCAGGAAAAAATCTAGATCAAATAACATATATATTTCATTATAGAAAAACAGTTATATAAGAATCATTTTCTGCAAAAATCTAAAATAAAAATAGAATCTTCGCTGGTGTTACCACACGCAAAAAATAATTTATCAAGCCGTAAAAACTGTTTTCTTTGATATACATGAAAATTTGGTTAAATTGAATAAATGTTAGTTGACGCAACAGAATATTGCATTTACCCGATCACGTTTTTTTATCTAATCAACAAAATACTAAATTTACCAAAAGATTTTAATAAAATAACCGAAAAATTTGTTTAGGCTCACCAAATATTTTGTTTTTCATGTGATAATCATATTCTACGATTGAATAAAAAATTTAAAAAAATAAAAAAAATGTTGACCCAACCTAATCGTTTCTTGAGTCTTACTGCATAATGTAAGAGAATGTTATGCCTTACAGTACTATAGGAGAACTTAAAAATAATAATCTGCAAAATATAAATAAAATAAATTTTATTAATTTTCCTGGTAACCAGTAAAGGTCAGAATTTGAATTAGGGTCTTTTTTATTACTTGAGGCATGAAATTAGAAATTCCATGAAGGAAGCTTTTTGAAGTACTCCGTGATTCTGAATTTGCTATTTTTAAGTTCATATTTTTGAAATTTATTTGAAATTATTTTATTTTCCATCGAACGATAGCAAAGAGCCATTACTAAATGACAGGTTGTTAATACTTTTTTAAAATTATTTCCTTTCATTTTTTTCTATTTTTTTAATTTTATTATTTATTTAAAATTCATTTTTTTTTTCTCGAAATTATCAATTAAAAACCCTAGAAACCTTTGATGAAATATTTTCGTGGAAATCAAATATTCTTTTGGTTAAATCGTCCACGATCCACCATTTTTAATTTTCAATTTTCATTGCGAAATTCATAATCAGCGACCTCAAAAAGCACTTATAACTATTTTGGAAATTCTGTATTTTTTAAGTAAATTTAAAACAAATAGAAAAATTTTCTTAAGATTCTTGAGAAAATTTGAGATTATTTCTTCATTCGGAAGATTTCAAAGCCAATTTTTGTTATTTTACAAGATTACAAAATTCAAAAACATTGAAGAGGTCTGAGAGATATGTAGTAGTTTTGAAAAGATTCAAAAATAAATTCAAATAGATTTTAAACAATTTCAAACGTAGATGTTTGAAAACTTTGCAATTAAATATTGAAGCTTCTCATGGGTTTTCAAAGGTTTCACGCTAATAAAAAAATGTTCTTCAGATTCCTGAACAAATTCAAAATAGTTCTTTATGATAAAAAATTAATATTAAGAAATTATTTAAAAAGATTTTAAAACTTTTAAAAATTGGCAACAAAAATCTGAAGGGTTTAAAAACAATTTGTATTCAAATTTTGAAAGGCTTTTCAAACTATTAGGCACAATTTGATTTAGTTTGAAAGATATTTAGGATTTTTTGAATTTCTGAAGAGATTAGAAATATCTTTAAACTTTCAAAGATTTTGGAAAATTTATAAAATAATTTTTGAATTTTAAAATCCCGTACAATGAAAAACTTTCTCAGAATATTTGTATATACTTTTTCCATATATATGAAATATTCAACAATCTTTTTGATTCTTATGAAGAATCTTAGGAATACTGTATTCACATAACAAGAAGAACAAATAAACTTGAAAAATAAGTAGTTATTCAAAATTTTTGTTTTGTATTCAAAATTATTTCCCCCCTCAAATTATAATATGATTGACTTTTTTCCATACTGAAAAATCTTTTTTGGTTGAAACGTCAACTATATTATGGAAAATTGGTCATTTTTAGTTTAATTTAACTGTATTTCATGTGAAATCAAAATATTTCTGTTAAAATATCAACTATTACATTTTTCTTGAAAATTCATCTTTAATGGTTAAAAATTCAACTATTTGAATGAAAATTAACTTTTTAGTTAAAATTTTGAAAAGACATATATGTCTTTAGATACATCTGAAAGCATCAAAAATCTTTTAGAATTTTTTCAAGAATGTTCGGGAAATTATATTTATTGTAATCTGTGAAAGAATAAGGAAATAAACTTGAAAAATGAATACTTATTTGGAATCTTTATTTTTAACAATTATTTTCCCCCTCAAATAGAAAAATGTACCACTTGCGTTTAGCAAGAAGTCGTCGATTTTTTGACGTATTGAAAGAAATTTTTTAGTTGTAGGACAATGATTACTGATATTTCCTCCAAATGCTTTTCAGAAAAAGTACAAATATAGAAAAATTAACTTTTTGGAATATTTAGAAAAAATTACTTCTTAGAAAAAGTAAAAATATAAAACAATTATTTTTGATAGCAATTTGCACGAATAAAACGAAAAACTGTGACATATCAAAAATAGTATCAATAAAATTTGTTTATCTTTTTGATATGAGTAATTTAGTTCTCAACCTTTTTTTCGTAACTTCCATGGTTTTGCTGACAAATATAATTTTTCGTTTTCCATATGCAACATTTTTCACGGTTTACACGGAAAATATGTAACTCATCAAAAAATGGTTTCTACAAAAGTTCTGTATTTCCTTAAAATAAATAATTTTAATTTTTAACATTTTTTTCGTATCTCGTATAGTTTTGGTGGAAAATGGAATGAAAAATTTTTTAAAAACATTTTCCATGCATGAAACTAGAACAATTAGTCAAAAATGTCTGGTGAACTAACTCGTTCTTTCTTTTCACGCCTTGAAAACGTGTGCCAAATCTCAATCTAATCTGACCAGTCTTTCGAAAGTTATGGTACCTGCAGACTACAGACAGACTACAGGCAGACAGACACCTTCGTAAAAATCTTTTTTTCTGGCTCAGGGTGGCTCGAAACGTGGACATTTGATGACATTTGATGATAATGAATCTCTTGCCGCTCAGATATTTTTCTTTTGAAAAATACAATTCTGTTTCTGCCTGGGACTACAAAAATCAAGAAAATTATTATGCAACAACCGTGAATAATTTATTTTTATACTCCTACTAAAATTCCCAGATTTCCCAGCTTAATTTCCACTTTCCATCTGATAGAGAAATATTTTCATCCCGAAATCCTGTTTCCGTTTCTGTAGCCGCAATTTTGCAAGGTGATATTCAGAGATAAATTCGAAAACAGAAGCTGGATGGGCTGGAAGCACATGTGACTCTGAACGAATCAGATGCGCGCAACGTGGAGAGTTTGCTCGCACCTTGCGATAGAATTCGAGCAGTACGAGCTGAATCGCAAATCGCGATTTGCAGATTGCAGATATGTACGAGTGCGAGAATATATCCAACGAAGTACTACATAATTCTGGGATGGAGAAGTGAGGGGGGGGGGGTGTTCGAAAGGAGGTGGATACAGGGGCACAGAGTAATATCTACTCCGCACCATATTGCTGATTAACATATGCATCCAATACTCTGGGCTCGCTCAAATGCAAACGCGTCAAGCCGTTCCTATCCTTCGCAATGTTGTATAAAGCTCTGATTCAAACGGCATATTAAAGGTCGACTCTCATCTCTCCACGAAGCATACATAATCTGTTTTTCACTCTCATCGTATCCAAAGATTGCACGAACCAATCTAAATTATTTATTGAAAAATTAGTCCAAGCAGGTGCTGTGTGTCTACAAAAGAGGGTTTCACACCCTATTAGGACAATTAGGTCGTTCAAACATCACAGTGCCTACTTTCCTACCCTATACCAACCCTTTTCTTACTTCGTTTTCTCACACCTCCTTCTGTCACTTCCACTCCCTTCTCATAACTTCTACTTCCACTCATTACACTTCCTTTAGCACTCGCAGTCCTAACTTCTCACTTCCCTCACTTTCTTTTAGTTTCCCTCTCTTCCCTCTCTTTCCTCTCTTTGCTTACTATCCGTACAGTACATTACTTCCCCTACACTGCATTATCTCACTTCCCCTTCTTTCTCACTTACGTTCACACATTACTTCTCCTCTAATCAATACTTCCCCTTCATTCTCCTACTTTCCCTTACTTTGCCTTCCTTACCCTGCTTTTTTTTTTCTACATACCTTTCCCTACTTACTTCCACTTCTTCCTTTCCCTACATCCCCCACCACTTGAACCTACTTCCTTTCCCTACACATTTAACTCACCCTACGTCCTTCCCTTCTCCTTCCTTCTCCTACTAACCCTCATCACATTTTATCTAGCTTCTCCTCACCTCTCTTAACTTATCCTTCCATAAACTACTCCTCGCTCCTTTACTTCTCTTTAATTCCCCTTCTTTCCCAGTCAGCTCATCACTTTACTTTTTCTCTGATCGATACTTCCATTTTATCCACCCACGTTTCCTTACTTCTACTTCCTTACACTGGTTTGTCTCAATTTTCATACCTTCTCCTAATTACTCTTACATCTTTTTCCTTTCCCTACACCCGTACCTCCCTCAACACTTTAATTTTCTCCTCCTACTCATTCTATTCCTCCCACGTCCTTCCCTTCTCTGTCCTTCTCCTACTAACCCTTATCACATTCTCCCTGGCTTCTTCACACCTATCTCAACTTACCCTCCCATAACCTACTCCTCCCTCCTTTACTTCTCTTTACTTGCACTTCTTTCCCAGTCATCTCCTCACTTTACTTTTTCTCTAATCAAAACTTCTATTTCATTCACCTACATTTCCTTACATCTACTTCCTCACACTGGTTTGTCCTAATGATATTACCTTTTCCTACTCACTCTTACATCTTCTTCCTTTCTATACAGCCCCGTTCCTCAACACTTGAACTTACTTTCTTCTGCTACTCACCCTATTCCTCCCAACGCCATTCCCTTCTCTCTCCTTCTACTGACCCTCATCACACTTTCCCTAGCTTCCCCTCCTCTAAATAGACTTACCATTCTATATTCTTCCTATTTTTCCCACGCTTCCCCTCCCTTATCCTAATTTCTTTTACTTTCTATACCTTTCCCTAACAACCCTCACTTCTTCCTTCCTCTACTTACCCTCACTACTATCTACAATATAGAACAATTTTTCAACTCGAAAATATGAATTTCTACAGAGAAGTTAAATTCTTACCGAATAGTTGCATTTAAAACCAAATACATTAAATTTTTATCAAGAAGATCAATTTTTCACGGAAAAGACGAATTTTTAACTAAAATTATGAATTTTCAGTGAAAAAGATAATAGTTGCTATTTCAATCTAAAGATATGTTGATTAAAAATTTAAAAAGTTGCGTTTTTAAACAAAACGGATGCATTTTCAACCATGAGAACTATTTTCTTACCAACAAAAACGAATTTTTGACAAAAAATAAAATAAATTGGTTTTTAAAAAAGTAGTTCAATTTTAGTACTTTAGTTTTTACTGAATATAATTCTAATTTTAATTTAAATCAAAAACAGTTGAATTCGAGAAAAAATAAACGAAATACTTGAATTTTGAGACAAAGAGTTGAATTTCAAACGAAACAGATTAATTGTTAACTAAGAAGATTAATTTTCTACCGAAAAACATGAATTTTGAACAGAATATATGATTGTTTCATTCAAAAAGATACAGTTCCAACTAAATAGTAGATTTTTTAACAAGAAGGATTAATTCTTCAACCAGAAATGTGATATTTAAAATATCGGTTTATAAAAATTTGTTTTTAACCGAAAAAAAACGAATTTTCCAAAAAATAGTAACATTTTCAAGCAACGAATTAAATCTTCAATCAAAAATATACATTTGTAATATAGCAGTTCAACTTTCGACCAAGTAGTTCAATTTTTGACCAAAAAATATGAATTTTCAAAAGAAAAAGTTGTATTGTCGGAAAAATAATTGAATTTTTAACCTAAAAGAATATTTGTTAATGAAAATAGCTAAATTTCAAACCGGAAATATGATAGATTATCACGTTTTTAATGCAAATTTTCACTGAATAATCGCATTGTTTGAATACAACGATTTGAATTTTGAAGCAAAAAACATTAAACCTTAACCAAAAACAGTTTATATTACAACCAAAAAGAAAGACAAAATTTTGAACAACATAATTAAACTCTAAACAAAATTGTTTAGTTTTTGACAAAAAAGAAGAATTTTCAACCAAGAAGATTAATTTTTCACAAAGTAAGACAAATTTTTGAATAAATAGATTAATTGTCAATTGAAAAAGATGAATCTCCAAAAAAAAATTGAACAGTTACATTTGAAGTAATGAAAATAGTAATTTTCAACAATTAGTAAAATTATACGAAGATGTTGGTTTTTGATCTACTGATCTATCAGTTTATTTAAAAACGAGCTTTCGCTCCACGACGTGGAGCCTCTTCAGGTAAAAATTTTTTCCATTATTTATCTGAAGAACATAAAATGACGTTTCTTATATAACAGAATTTTTTTATAGCAAATATAGTATATTCGTAGATATGGAACATAACCTATAAACTTACCGATGCGACGTTTACATTTCAGGGCCATATGAAATTCATAACTGATTATTACAAAAAGTTGTTTAAAATTTTGAGATTTACAATAATGTAAGAAATACTACTCTTAAGACCCAACGTTAACATTGTTATAAACATTTTCTTCTGCGGGCCAACGCACAATGTTATACGTATTACTTATAGAGAGAAATTTGTAGCGTCAAATGAGATGAGACTATACATATGCGAAATATGTTTATAGACAGTACACACATACATATACACATACATAAATATATATATACATATATAGACATATATATATATATACACATGCATGAACATACATACACATACCATATACCATACACATACTTTGAGATTATATATTAACCTACAAATCTAAACGAAGATGGACAATAGCGCCCATTTAAATATATTTATAACTCTTTTCAAAATTTAGATAGCATTGTTCGTTGATAAAATAAGACTATGGTAGATCTTACTAAGGTATTCTACATCCGATCTTTTATTCACAGAATTTGTATTCTTGATAATGTCAAACATCTCTTTGAAATTTCGTTTTCTCCAGTGGCTTTCATGACATAAAATTGTTGTTTTTGAAAATAAAAATTGATGATCATGAACATGCAAGTGATGAACCAAGGCAGTACCTCTTTCATTCCTTTTACAGTCATTTATGTGCTCTTCGATCCTAGTTCTTCTGTACCTTTTTGTCTGTCCTATATAAACTAAACCACATTCACAGGGAATGCGATATATGACATGTTTTTTTAAATCAAAAGGAGTAATACCTTTATTGTTAGAAAAGCATCTAAACAAATCTTTTTGGCACGTAAAGACCACTTTAATGTTAAGTTCTTTAAATATATTAGTGAATGATCTAGAGAGTTCATTAACAAATGGTAAAATCACAATTTTGCTGCTATCAAAGCCTTATAAATTATCAGTATGAATCTGTAGATTAATGTTGTTGATCTTTTCAATTTTTTTATCAATGTATGTTTTTAGTAAATTTAATAGGGTAATCATTTCGCTTTAAAATTTCTATGACTTTTAAAATATTATAATCTCTCAATTTTGAATCAGATAATTTGATAGCCCTATCAGTAAGACTATAAATTACTGAGATTTTATCTTTAATCGAAATATTAGATTCAAAATTTACATATCTGCCTGAATTAGTGTCCTTACGATACCAATTAGTAATGAGTTTATTGTTTTCTCAAATGATGGTAACGTCCAAAAAATTAAGTTTCGAATCACTTTCGATTTCAATAGTGAATTGGATTCTGGGATGGTATGCATTAAAAGCCTCTAATAATTGATCAATGTTATCTTCATGCACGCATGTGAACACGTCGTCCACGTACCTGTAGAAGAAAACATAATCAAAAGAAAGACTCTTTAATGCATCCTGTTCCAGTTTTTCCATAACTAGATCTGCAATTGCACCAAATAACGGGGAGCCCATAGGCGTACCGAAATTCTGTTTAAAAAATTCATTTTGAAAACTGCAATAGGAATTGTCTATGCCGAATTCAACGAGTTCTAAATATTGTTTTGCAGGTAATTTCGAATTTTCACTAGTTTTCACATGGTTTTATTTTTCAAAAGCAATCGCCTGTAAAGCTTAGCTGCTGAGCGCCAAGAGCGAGTCGCAATGAGAATGCAATCGTTAAGGCCGTAGGTGCTTTGAGAACCCTCTTCATAGTACCAGATTGAGGTACAGAAATGAATATAATTTACATTAGATATAATAGTGTTGAACATAATGTAGAAAAGTTTACATGTCGGAAAAAATCGAGTGCGAAGCACGAGATACGTGATAAGAATGTGTTCGTTAAAGCCAAAGGAGCTTCAACAAAGGAAAATTCACAACCATAAAATTACAGTTGTTCACGCTTTAACCTTTAATTTCAGAAGGTCTGTGCACAAATGTGTGGGAAATATAAAGAGCGAGCGCGTAGCGCAAGAGAATGTGCCCGCGAAGCGGGCATATTTGTTTTTCGAAAATTGCGAAAATACGTAATATCTATTTTCCTCTAAAGAATGAAATATTTTGTTCCCGAGAGACTCTGCGTCTTGAAGTCTGGAACCTGCCTGATTTGAAATGGATTCGGTCACTGCAGTCCGCAAGCTATATGGAATTGATTGAAAGTAATGTTTCTTTCGCCTATCTTTCCACTCTTGAAAATTCGTCTTCCTGCAAATGAAGCAACATACTTTGCAATCGCACTCGGGTAGAACCAACTTCGTAGCTCTGGCTTTGACGCCCCCGATAATCCAAGCATACCACCCTGGACAAAGAGTCTGTACGGGGTTGGTTTTGGTCGTAGGACGAAAAAGAGGAGCGGAGAGGCAGAGGGAAAAGGTATGGACGAAAGGCAAATGAACGAGTCGGTCCATGAAAGGAACTCGTACAGAATCCGGGAAACCCCATACGGGGGGTTCCCCGCGACACGGGCCGGCCACCGACTAATTGGAATTCGTCCGTAGCAGTCGAAGCAAGCCTTTCTATAATTGAGACGCAGCCAGACCCACCAAAAAAAGAAACAAAACGGATGAGGATACGGCATCGCTTTCCCTCGCTGAGAAAATTTTTATCTCGTTCTCCAGAGGAGGGAAGGCATATGCTTCCAAGGGAGGGTCAAAGGTTATACAATGTATTGCATTACAGGCATCTTTTTATAAATATCTCTTATCACAAAAAGAAAATATTTCAAAAAGCAGTAGAGTGGGTTTCTACTGTTTCATAATTAAAATAATGCAGACACTTTTACGATCCCTTTCAATTTGTATCAGAGATCATCAGACATAGCTTCGATCATTCGGGGTGAGGGTATCAATACGAAGACCAACCCCCCTTTTAGGTCAAAATTTCCTCAAAGCAGGACAAATTCGGTGATTTTTTACAAAAAAAGGGGAATCAAATATTTCAAATAAGAAAAAATTTACTTTTAAAACCGAAAAGTGGAATTTCCAACGAAGAAAGTTGATTTTCTTACCAAGTAGTTGAATTTTCTAGCAACACAATACCTAATTGAAGGCCGGAGAGCTGAAGAGTTAATGGTACAGAGACGAATTTTTAACAAAGAGTTTTTTTTAATAAAAAACGTGGATTTTTAACGGAAAAAATAAATTTTCAATAAGCAAGAGGAATTCTAACGATAAATTTTGAACAAAAAACGGAATAGCTACATTTTTTGTTCTTAAAAAAAGCTAATAACGTTTCTAACAAGAAAGATAAATTTTCAAGACTTGATTTTCTCCTGAAATAATGGAAGATTCTTCTAAAGCCCAGTTCAATTTTCAATAAAAAAGATCATTTACAACCGAATAGTTGAATTTTAGACTAAAATAGATCAATTTTCAACCAAACCTGGAATATTCAAATTTTTTGTTCAAAAAATTGATTTTGAAATGAAGAAAAATAACTTTCTCAGAAGACAGTCGAATTTTCAATTCAAAATGTTTAATTTTTTATACAAAGAGACAAATTCTTAATCAAATAGTTGATTTTCAACGAAACAGTTCCTTTTCAACCAAACAGTTGAATTTTTTACCAACAAGATAGAATTTTCTACCCTCAAAAATTAATTTTGAACTAGAAGCGATCGGTTCATAACAAAAAATATAATATTTGAATTTGAAGTTCAAAAAATTGATTTTCAACCAAAACAAAAAACGAATTTTCAGTAAAGTATAACAATTTTTTAACCAAGCAGTTGAATTATAAAGGAAGAAACTAAATTATAAAAGAATGCCTTAGAAATTTATTATTATCTAATTTTCAGATTATAAAACTAATCAGTTTTATACTAAAAAAATAGGAGTTTACAACAAAATGATTTTCTTTTCATCCAGATAGTTGAAATTTCAACTAAAAGCGACTAATTTTTAATTGAAAACAAGGGAATTTTTAAGGAAATAGTTTAATATTCAAATATCAAAATGAATTCTTCACAAAATAGTTCAACTTTAAACCAAGTTAACCAAAAAATGATGAGTTCTGAATGGAAGATTTAGCAGTTGTATTAGCAACTAAAAACGATTATTTTCAACTGAAAAAAAAAATCAACCAAATAGTTAAATCTTCAACCAAATAGGTAGCATTTTCGACGAAACAAGATGCATTTTTACCCAAAAATATAGTTGCAGACTTTTCAATATAAAAAAAGTAAATTTTAAAGAAAATTAGTAACATTAAAGGAAAAAAAACAAGAGAAAGAGAAAGTTTCTTGAAAATTGGGGAAAAGGAGAATTATTCAAAAAGACGAAAAGTGGAGAATAGGGGGGGAAACGTGAATTCTCTATTCATATGCCTTAGTTTTTAAATAAAATTAACTACTTTATGGGAATTCATCATTTTAGTTGAAGATTCATAATTTTAGTAACAAATTCATTTATTTGCTTGAAAAGTTCATTATTCTGCTAAAACCTTGTTGTTTTTTGTTCTTCAGAATTCAACTATTCCATTTTTTGTAGAAAATTCGTCTTATTCAGTTTTCTTATTGGAAATTTATGTATTCCATCTTTGATAGAAAATTGATCTATCTTAGTTAAAACTTCAATTACATGTTTGTAAATTTATATGTTTTGCTAAAAACTCGTTTTTTTCTAGAAAATTAATTTTTTTTTTAAATACCTCTTTGATTGAGGATAATTTGTGTGTTTCAACATTCTGTTTTGTTACTTGTCGTAAAAAATATTTTCTTTTGATAAGAAAGCAATTGTTCGGTTCCAAATTAATCTGTTTCAGTTGAGGATTCAAGTTTGTATGTTGAAAATTTAACTGATTGGTTGATATTTTATGTATTATGTTCAAAATTATCTTTTTTTTGTTCTGGTAGAAAATCAATTTTTTTCTGTTGAAAATGAAATTTTCTGGTTGAAAATCAATATGTTTCACCAGAGGATTCAAGTTTACATGCAAAGAATTTTCTTTCTTGAATTCAACTGTTTTGCTTTCAAATAAAAATATTCTTAAGTAGAAATACAAAGTATTACATTTCTCGTCAAAAATTCATCTTCTTAGGTTAAAAATTAAACTACTTTGTTGAACATTTTTTTTGTTAAAAAAATAGCTCTTTGGTTGATAATAATTTGTGTGTTTTAGCATTTGTTTTGTTTCTTGTCGAAGAAAATATTTTCTTTTGTTAAGAATGCAACTGTTCGGTTCAAAATTAATCTGTTTTAGTTGAGCATTCAAGTTTTGTGGAAAATTCTTAATATTTTTGTAAAAACTAATTTTCCCTAATAGAAATTTGTTTATTGCATTTTTTTCAGAAACTAATCTTTTTCAATTCAGACATTCAACTATGTGTTTCAAAACTTATTAAAAATTTGTCTTTTTGGCAGAAAATTATTCTTCATGTTTGAAAATTCATATTTTTGGTTGAATAATAGGAATAATAGGAATAATAATAGTTGAAACGTCAACTGTTTTGTAAAAAGCTTGTTTTTGGGCTTGAAAATTCAACATTAGGGAAGAAGTTTTGTCTCTTCATTGACACAAAAAACTTTCTTGGTTGAAAAAGTATCTATGCGATTGGAAATTCAACTATTTTGTAGAAAAATCGACTTTTTTAGTTCAATTCAGTTGTTTTTCATCAAAAATGAAAATTTCTGTGTTAAAATGTCAACTATTACATTATTTGTTGAGAATTCGTCTTTTTTGGATTCAAGGTTGAATACTTAGATGAAAGTTCAGCCACGTTGTTAATTCAAAAGAAACAGTCAGACTTTACCAAATCCAAACCTTCCTTTCCTCCTGACCGGGTTAAGTATTTTTTGAACCACCCCTTCCCAAATATTTTTAAATACAAAAATCTGCCCGCTTCACGGGCACAATCTCATAGCGCGCCTTTCTGAGTACTATTAACAGCCGTCCATTGAATTTTCAAATATTAAAAAAAATATTCTGTCGAAAATTTTCAAAATGTGCTCACTTTTGGAATTTGTATCCAAATTGGCGGGATAGGAAACTTGATCTTCATTTTAGGAAACTTAAGCTAACAAAACTAAAAATCTACAGACTAACAGACATACAGACTAACGGACATACAGGATAACAGACTAACAGACAGACAGACTAACAGACATACGTTTTGTAAAAACCTGTTTTTTGAGTTCAGGGCGTCTTAAAACGCTCACATTTGGCAAAAACAGGGGGGGGGGGGGGTCAAATTTTACACAAATCCTTCTGATTGTAGGATGAGAATGTAAAAATTTATTTTTCAAGAAAAGTAAAACTACCAAATGGAAGCTAAGAATTGGAAGTAGTATTCACTGTAGGTTGCGATAGAAATTTGAGCAGAAAGTGGAAACGGAAAAAAAAAGAACAAAGGAATTGTTTCTGCGAGTGAAGCCGCGGTCGAATTGTTGAGAATTTCTGGTCAGAAATTATACTTACCCCTCAGGCGAATGTGAACGTTCCTACGCGGTCGTGTTTGATCATTGTGTTATACGGTTCCCCCGGTGCACACTTGCCGTTAAGTGTATTTTGAAATTTTGCGTTCTGTAATAATCTTGCTTCGTTATGCATGTGTGAGTTCACGTAAAGTACAGTCTGATAAATTAATGGTGAACTCGAAGCCTAATTAAAAATTAATGATGAAAATAAGAAGATTTTGAATTTTCATTTAATATTTAGAAACATTAAGGGTCCATAAACTATATTACTAATTTTTAGATATTTTTTAACCTTCCCCCCTCCCTTGTCATCTCCATTGACAAAAGTAGTTTTGTTTTTTACCCTCCTCCCCAAACCGAAAGTAATGAAAAAAATTGTTGAAATTCCAGCAATATAATTAAATTTTGAACAAAATAGTTGAATTTTTTACAAAGCATTTTTGAATTTTCAAACCAGAAAAGATAAATTCTCAACTAAAGATTTAATATTTCGTATGTCAAAGTTTTTTCTTTATTTATTTTTTATTTCTGTGGTTCGATTCCCAGCGGAGCGAGAGGAGATCCTCTTTCAGAAAAAAACAAACAAATTACTTCGAATTAATTTTAATTCATAACTCCATCTCGTCTGAAAGGGACCTTAACATTTCTGTTATTCTCTGATGATAATACAGATTCCTTAAAAAAAAGAAAAAGATTTAAATTTTGAATCAAAAAGAAAAAAAGATAAATTTTCAGACAAGAAAGAGGCCTTTCTTGCCATGAAGGATGAATTTTCTATTCGAAGGGATAAATTCCGAACAAAGCAGTTTAGTTTTCGACAAAAAAAGAGGACTCAACAAAAAAATTGAGTTTCAAACTTAAAAAGATGATTTAAAAAAAAAATGTAATTTTTAATCAATACGGATGAATTTTCAACTAAGTAGTTGAATTTTTAACTTGAAAAAAATGAATTTTTTAACCAGAAATAGAATATTTACATTTTCAGGTTGAGAATTAATTTTTAACAATAAACAAAAAAGAATTTTTTACGAGTCGAGTAGAACCAAAAAGGATGAATTTAAATGAAAAAGTTGAATCCACATCCATGAGATTAATTTTCTACCCAAAAAGACGAATTTTCAACAAAATACTTGAATTTTCAAAAAATAAATTAATTTCTCACCCGACACGATGAATTTTGATCAAAAAAGGTAATTTTCTATCAAGTAGTTCATTTGTCAAAACGAAGGTTTAATTTTTAACCAAATAGTGGAATTTTCTGAGAAAATAATTGCATTTTCAACCAAAAAGTTGAATTTTCAACAAAAGATTTAATATTTTGTATTTCAAAGAAACAAGATTCAAATTTCAAATAAAAAAAAAAAGAAAGATGAATTTTCAAACAAGACAGAGGACTTTTCTACCATGAAGGATGAATTTTCTATTCAAAAGGATAAATTTCCAACAAAAATGTTATTTTCAATCAAGACAGATGAATTTCCAACTAAATAGTTGAATTTTTAACTAAAAGAATGGAATTCTTCAAGCAGAAACATTTTCAGTTTGAAGAATTAATCTTCAACAACAACAAAATTTGTACCAGTCAAATAGAACCAAAAAATATGAATTTAAATGAAAAAGTTGAGTCCACATCCATGAGATTAATTTTCTACCCAAATAGACGAATTTTCAGCAAAATATATTAATTTTTCACCCGACACTGAATTTAACCAAATAAATTTAATTTTCTAACAAACAGTTCATCTGTTAAATGAGTAGTTTAATTTTTAACAAAAGAGTTTAGTTTTCGACCAAAATAATTGAATTTTCAAACAAAAAGTTGATTTTTCAACTGAAAAATCTAACTTTTCAACCAAAAATGAAATAGCTAAATATTCAGTTTGAAAATAAATTTAAAAAAAAAAACAAATTTCAGCTTGTTGAATTCCATCTGAAACAACAAATTTCTAACCAAATAAATTACATTTCCACAAAACAGTTCAATTTTCCACCCGACACCAAATAGTTGAATGTTCTACCAAAGCAAGTAAAAATTGTAACCAAATAGTTGAATTTTTAACTATAAAAGATAATTTTTCAAAAAAATGGAATAGTTACATTTTTAGTTTAAAAAATTGATTTTTATCCAAAAAATTTCTACCATTCAAAATGAACCAA
The DNA here is from genome assembly GCA_932178445.1 of Andricus quercusramuli. Classification (NCBI taxonomy): domain Eukaryota; kingdom Metazoa; phylum Arthropoda; class Insecta; order Hymenoptera; family Cynipidae; genus Andricus; species Andricus quercusramuli. Next base: position 233,722 of record CAKNXH010000486.1, on the reverse strand, counting down.
AAAGACCGATTTTTATCAGATTAGTTGAATTCACTGACAAAAATATGGGATTTTCAAAAAAGTGATTAATTTTCTACTCAAAAAAAAGAATTTTCAATAACTCAGATTAATTTTCCACCCGACACTATGAACATATTTAAAAAAATCAATTTTATTCCAAGTAGTAATTTTTTCATTTGAATAGTTTAATTTTTAACCACATAGAATAATTATCACCGAAATAGTTGAATGTTTAACCAAAAAAGATGAATTTTCAAAAGTATATTTTTCATACATATTTTTGTATCTGTTAAACGTATTGTCTATAAAACAATTAAATTTTCAACAAAAAAATTCATCTCCAGCTATATAGTTTAATTTTCTTCCAAATTGTTGAATTTTCAAGTGAACAAAATTAATTTTCCACAAACCAGTTGAATTTTCATTCCGAATAGATGAATTCTAAACAAAACCTGTAATACTTCATAGCTCAACAAAAAACTGTTTTTATTTAAAATAAAAAAAAAGTTGAATTCCTCCAAGGAAGACGAATTTTCAGCAAAATAGCTGAATCCTCAAGAAAATAGTTGAATCTTCAACAAAATACATGAATTTTCAACCAAATGTTCAAATTTTCAAATAGAAAAAATCAATTTCCCATTATAAATGAACTTTGAGCCAATAATGGAATAGTTATATTAGAGAAAACCTGGTTGAATTTTCTACTTAAAAATTAATTTCAAAATAAATTATGATCATTTTGAAAGAATTTATTTTTAACTAAGTAGATGATCTTTTAACCAAGTAGTTAAATTTCAGACGGAAAAGACAAATTCTCAACAAGAAGTGTAACTGATGATATTTCAATCATAAAAGATTTGAATTTAAATCAAATGCAGTTGAATGCAATAAAAAACAATGAATTTTCAACAAAATCGTTGAGTTTTGAAAGAAACAAATGAATTTTAAACAAAAAAAAATATGAATTTTTGACGAAAAAAATAAGTTTCTAGCAAGAAAACACAAATTTCTAACACAAAAAAAGAATTTTCAAATAAAAAAAAATTTAACCAAATAGTTCAATTTTTAACTAAAAAAAGGGAAAAATTAAACCTAAAAAAGTTCAAAAAAAGTTAATTTTCAACCAAAATAGAAAAGAATTTCTAACGAAATAGTTACATTTTGAACCAAAGAGATGAATCTTCAATCAAAAAGTTAATTTCTTAAGAAAATAGTTCAACTTTCAACAAAGTTATTGCACAAAATAATTAAATTTTCATCCAAAAAGTATAATTTTTAATCGAAAAAATATTAAAGCATCAAAATTTAAGAATTTTCAGTCAGATTAATGTCAAATTCAAAATCCTATTTAACGTCCAATACTCAAGTTGATGTATAGAATTCCTGAAAATAAAAACAAGAATCCAACGACCAAATTTGGACAAGCACCATAAACTACTCCTATCGAAATTAAAAAAAAAAATTTCTTAAAAAAAAATTTTCCTTGGATAAAAATAAAAAAGAGGAAAGAAAAATGAGAAGGCAACCAACCAGATCCCCTTCCTCCTTTTTCTTTATTATTTTCGTCTTTTTTATTCTTCTTATTAGAAGGAAAGGGGATTTGGTTGTTTGGCTTCTCATTTTTCTTTTTTATTTTTGAGCAAAGAAATTTTGTTTGTTCAAGAAAGTTTTTTTTTTTAATTACAATAACAGCATTTTTGTTGGTTGTCCAATTTGGTCGTTGGATTCTTCTTTTCATTTTCAGAAATTCTATACATTAAGACATCAACCCAATTGAGAGATAATATAATTAAAAGTCGAAGAGGAAAGTCAGATATGACTTTAAAAATAATATATTACCCAGAAGCGAAATTATGAAAGATAAAATATTTTCATAACATATTATTCATTCATAGAAGATATTCTGAATTTTATCAATAATATTGTCACTTAATAGTGACACTTGATATATCACATCTTTAATAATATATATTTGCATAATGCTAATTTGCTTCAATGGTAATGTATCCTCACAATGTTGCAGTATCTATAATTCTATAATTATCAGTTTGAATGTCCTTTTATCAATGAATTATTACCTACGAAATCTCTCTTTTATAATTAGATTCTTGAACTTAGTCCAGTGATATGACGTTTCCATTATCCAAATCAAGTGAGCTTATAAGTCTGATTTTTAATTCTATAACTTTTACCCAAATGTATTTTCATTCCATCAATGTAAAATTCATATTTTAATTTCCGCCAAAAAGTACATTTATTTAATGAAACCATTCATCAAAGATCCACTTATTAAATGTTAAGCTGTTAAAGCTGAAGATTTTTTCATTTGAAGTGACCAAGACTAAACCGATAATTAGAGCAGAAAAAATGAACTCTTCTAAATATCTATTCTGAGTATAAATTTTACAAATTTTGATCATAAAAAATAATCGTGACCACCTTTATGAACGAAACAAATTCCTGGGTTTGCAAATTTTTTCTTGGTAACACAAATAAATGTACTTTTTTGTAACTACAGACTTTAGAGCCCAAAATGCTGTCAAAACAGGGATATGAAATGATTTTTAACAAAAAAGGATATAAATTATTCAACATACAAATAATATGTGATATATTGAATGCAATAAGAATGCTTCTAATTCTAATAAAATTATTAATAACAATTCTGACATATTAGTTGAATTGGTGACCCAGAGACGAGTTTTTTTACAAAAAACTTGAGTTGATAAATTAAATAGTTAAATAGTTTCCAAAATAGTTGACTTTTCAATAGAATAATTGAATTTGTAACCAAATAGGGTAATTTTTAACCAAATGGTCGAATTTTCAAATAAAAATACTTAACTTTCACCAAGATCAGTTACATTCTAGAAGTTCATTTTGACCACTGCAGTTGAATTTCCGAAGAAAATAGTTGAATTTTCAACCAAATAATTAAAATTGCAGTTGAATAATTTTTCAAACAAGTGACAATTTTCAGCAAAATATTTTAATGCACAACTAAATCGTATGATTAAATTGATTTTTAACCAAAACGTTTACCTTGATGTATAAAAAAAATCGAATTTTTACCAAAAGAGATACATTTTTAAATTAACAAGACAAATTTTCTATTAAATAGTTGAAATATCAAACAGTAAAGATTTATCAGTTAAGAGGGAAAAAATTCAATCAGAAAGTAGTTAGATGAATTTCCTACCAAAATTGTTGCATTTTCAAACCGAAACGATGACGTTAGAACCAGATAATTCAATTTTTAACAAAACAATTGAATTTTCAATAAAAAATTTGAATTTCCAACCAAAAATAATTAAATTTCAAGCACAAAACTTTGGATTTTCTTAATAAATTCTATCCACTTATTTTGCATTCGAGCTTAAAAATGAGAAAGAGAGAAATTTTCTGGAAAACCGGGGAAAAATTAATTGTCCAAACAGGGGAAAGAGTGGCCTGTTTTGTAACTAAAATTTAATATGTTGTCTGTTGTTACTCGATTAATATTTTATTTATTTATTTTCAGATATTTTCTACCATTTAGGAGGTTTCATTTTGTGCTATTTTTAACATTAAAACAAACAATTATTTTATACTCTTTGAGGTTTCCATTGAAAATTAAGAAAAATATCCGATGGATATTCAATCCAAAAATTTTTTTTTTTTCAATATGATAAAAAAGGGTTATTTCTGTAAAGCCCCCACCCTCAAAACGGTATTTGACACTGAAACTGAACTCTCATATTTTCAAATTCGAAGTATAAATTGAATTTTGTAATCATGTCAATCATGCAATGAATAAGGAGTTTTCGAAGGAATCTGTATTATCATTGGAGAAGAACAGAAAATATTCAACGTCTTTTCAGACTAGATGGAGCTGTAAAAGAAAAGTTATTTTAAATAATTTTTTTCTCTCTGAAAAAAGACCTTTTGTCGCTCCGCTGGGAATCGAACCACAGAATTGCTGATTTGATTTCCAGCGGAGCGAAAGGAGAAGATTCTTTTTTCCGAAAAAAAATGATATAAAATGATTTTTCTTTCATAGCTCCATCTAGTCGGAAAAGTCGTTCACTATTTTCTATTATTGTCTAATGATAATACAGATTTCTTGAAAATTTTGATTTGCTAGAGCAAAATAATTCGTGTATTTCTGAAAAAAGTTTCTTTTCTCGATCTCTCTGGTAGCTAAATGTGAAAGCACCTGACCAGAAATCAGTAGTTCTGTGGTTCGATTCCCAGCGGATCGAGAGAATATCTTTATTCACAAAAAAAAAAATTATTTAAAATGCTGAGTTGAAACTTTCTGCCCTAATTTTTGCCCTGGTTTCAAGCAAATTCCCCCTTTTATCATTTTTTCGCTCAAATGTAAACTGAGTTAACGAAACCATTATATTTTGGATTCAGAATTAATTTGGTTTGATTAAATATTCGACTATCAGACTGGAAATTTAATTCTTTTCTCTAAATTGAAAATTCCGCCATTTGGTTGTTAATTCATCTTTTTGGGTTGAAGATTTAACTATTTTGCTAAAAAATCAGTTTTTTTCTTGACTGAGAATTAATTTTCTCTACTTAAATTGTAATTTTTCCATTTTTTTCAAAATTTATATTCCAAGTTGAAAATTGATCTTCGCTGGGCGAATATTCATATGTTATGTTGAAAACTAATCTTTTTTGGTTGAAAATTCAAGTAGATCGTTAAAAATGAAAGTATATTGCGAAAGTTTGTTTTTCTTGTCGAAAGTAAAATTTAAACTGTAAATGTGACTATTCCTTCTTTTGTTAAAAATTTGTCTTTTCCAGTAGAAAATTTTACTTCTAACTATAAAATTAATATTTTTTAGTTGAAAATTTAAGTAATTTGTAACAATTTCATTTACTTCAATCATAATTCGTCTTTTTTAATACAAAATAAATCTAATTGATTAAAAAATCAAATATTTCGTTGAAAATTTAAATAGTTTACTGATTTTTTTTTAAATTAATATTCTTGACTAAAAATGTAATTATTCCATTTTTGGATGAAAATTGGTATTTTAAATTGAAAATTGGTCTTGGCTGGGTAAACATTAACATACTTTGTTGAAATTTCATTTGGTAAAAAATTAATCTTCTTGGTTAACAAAATCAACTTTTTGGTTTAAACTTCAACTATTTTTCTGAAAATGTATATTTTTTCGGTTGAGAATTATTTTTCTTGACTGAAAATGTTTACATTTCAATTATTGGCTAAACATTAACATTTTAAATTGAAAATGTATCTTCTCTGAATAACATTTCATATGTATTTGAAATTTTGTTGAAAATTCGTCTGTCTTAGTAAAAACTAATCTTCTTATTTGAAAATTCATCCTTTTTAACTAAAAATGCAATTGCTGGGTTGAAAATCAATCTGTTTTAGTTGAGGATTGAACTATTTTATTGAAATTTTTTTTTTTTTGGTCGAATTTAACTGTTCTTGATTCTAAATTAAAATATTTTCCGATAAAGATATTAACTATTACATGTTTCGTTAAGAAATACTTTTTCTGATTGAAAAATCAACTAGTTGGTTTCAAGTTGAACTCATTTGTAAAAAATTCATTATTTGATTTGGAGGTACATCGCGTTAGTTGAGAATTTAATTATTTAATAAAAAAAAAACTTTTCTGTTGAAAAATCATATTTTTGGGTTAGAAATTTTATACACATAAATTAAAGAATAAGAAAATTATTGGAAAATTTAACTATTTTGTTGCAAACTTGTTTTTTTTTTTGTGAAAAATTATTTGTTCATCTGAGAAGTTAACTATTTCATTTCTGGTTAAAAATTAATCCTTCATAGATTGAAAATTCAACTATTTGGTGAAAATTAATGTATTTTGTTAAAAATTCATTTTCTTATGTTAAAAAGTAATTTTTCAAGACATTGGTTGAAAATTCACTTACGTATTCTGTTGACATAGTTCGTCTATTTTGATCAAAATGAATCTGCTTGGTCAAAAGTCAACCTTTTGGTTGAAAATTCAAGTAGTAAAAAATTTTTCTGGTAAAAAAAAATAACTTTCTTGACCTAAAATTCCACTATTCCATTTTTGGTTGAAAATTAATATTTTAAATTGAAAATTATCCTCCTCTGAATAAAAATTCATATATTTTGTTGAAAATTTATATTTTCATTTAAAATGTTATGTATTCATTTGAAAATGCATGTATTTTGTTAGATGAATTATAATTCGTCTTTTGTGGTAAAGAATTATTCTTCTTGGTTGAAAAAAGAAGCTTTTGGGTTAAAAATTTAACTATTTCGCTAAAAATTTGTATTTTTTTTTAATGATAATTAATTTTCTTGACTGAAAATGTATATATTCGATTTTTGGTTGAAAATTTATATTTCAAATTGAAAATTCACGTTTTAATATATTTTCTTGAAAATAATCTTCTTGGTAGAAAGTTCATCCCTTTTGTCTAAAAATAAAATTTTTCAATTGACAATTAATCTGTTTTCATTAGGGAATCTACTATTTTGCAAAAAAGTGGACTTTTTTGTTGATTTTAACTGATTTTGAGTTCCAAATAAAATCCCCTTCGAATAGAATATTAAGTGTTCAATTTGTTGTGGAAAATAATGTTTGTGGTTAAAATATCAACTACGTGGTTTAAAGTTGAGCTGCTTTTTGAAAACTTCATTTTTTTTCATTGGAGAATCATCGTTTTGGTAAAAAATTTAAATATTTGGTCTTAAATTAACTTTTTTGATCCGGATTCCTATTTTGAAGTAGAAATTGCAACAGTTGTTTAGAAAATTGATGGCTTGAAAATTCAACAATTTAGTAGAAAATTGGACTATTCGGTTGGAGATTAAATCCTTTGTTGAATTTTTTTTCAATTAAAAATCCCACCGTTTGCTTGAAAATTCATATTTTTTAATTAAAAATAACAGTTATTGGTTGCAAATTGATGAATTTTGTTAATAATTTGCCTATTTTTATGAACTTTTATTTTATTTATTATCTTTATTATATTACTTATTTTTATGAAAAATTAATCTAACTGCTTGAAACGTCAACTTTTTGGTTGAAAATTGAACTATTTTGCTCAATATTAATATTTTTTGGTTGAGAATTAATTTTCTTGACTAGAAATGTATATATTTCAGTTTTGGTTGAAAATTAAAATTTTTAATTGATCTTCTCTGGGTACAAATTCATATATTTTGTTAACAATAAATCTTTTTTGGTTGAATTTAACTGGTTTTGATTAAAATTAAAATCTTTTTTGACTGAGATTTTAATTATTACCTTTTTCGTGGACAATTAATGTTTTTCGTGGAAATTTCACATTTTGGTTTAAAGTCGAACCGCTTTGTAAAAAAGTCATTTTTTCTGCCTAAAAATTCATCGTTCTAGTTAAAAATTTAACTATTTTGTTCGAAATTCATTTTTTTTGGACAACTAATTTTTCAACTGGAAAGATAACTATTACATTTTTAGTGGAAGATGGACTAAAATGTCAACTATTATCTTTTTGGTTTACAATTTTTTCTTTATAATTTGAAAATTCAACTATTTGTTGGAAAATTGATGTATTTTGTAGAAAAATCATCTTGTTGGCTTGGAAATTCAACAATTTGCAGAAATTTATACCATTTGTTTGAAAATTTATTTATTTAGTTGAAAATTAGCATTTGTCGATAATTAACTTTTTAATTTAAAAATCAAATATTACATTTTTTATTGAAAATGTATCCTTCGTGAGTAAAAAATTCAACTACTAGGTGGAAAATTAATGTATTTTGTTGAAAATTTGTTTTTTGTTTGTTGAAAATTGATTTTTTATACAGAAAATTCAACTCTCACATTTTTTGTTAAATACATATCTTTTTTATTTGAAAATGCAACTATTGGTTAGAAAATTCATTTCTCTTGGCCGGAAATAAACTTTTTTGACAAATATTCAACTTTATTCAAAAAATGAGTTTTTATGGCTTGAAAATTTAACTATTTGGTTGAGAATGCGACTACTGAATTTGGGTATGTCAATATTATGGACCTTCAATGTATCTACAAGAACTAGAATTTTATTTTTTCGTACCGTTGTTAAAATAAAAATCAGGCATTATTTTATGAACTTTCAAGTGTTTTTAAATTGAAAATTGAAGAAAATTTCCGGTTCACGTACAAATTTACAGTCTAAATTAATGGGAAAGTTTGAAAAATTACTTAACAAGAAAAAAAAAAATTTTTCACAAAATAAATAAATTTTCCACCAAATAGTTGAACTGTCAACTTATAAACGACACAATTTCAAACTTAAGTGGAATAGTTAACTTTGCAGATAAAAAAATAATTTTCAGCAAAAGAACAACTTTCCAACAAAATATTTGAATTTTTAACCAAAAATATAAATTGTCAAGAAAGAAATTGAGTTCCAACCAAATAGTCTTATTTTCTATTTAACTGCTAAATTTTCAAGCCAGCAAGATGAATTTTCTGAAAAACGTTGGGATTTCTACTCTAAAATAGGAATTCTGAACGAAAAAGTTAATTTAGCTTTTTTAGAAAGCTGCTCAACTTTAAACCAAGTAGTTGATATTTAAACCAGAAAAATTATTTTCCATGAAAAACGTTACAATATTTTAGTCGAAAAAGATTTTATTTTTGAATCAAAAAAAGTTAAAATCAACCAACGAAGACACATTTTTTACAAAATAGTGGACTCCTTAACAAAAACAGATTGATTGTCAACCCAGCAATTCTTAGAAAATTAATTTTTCATCTAAGAAGATAACTATTACATTTTTGGTTGAAGATGAACTGAAATGTCAACTAATATATTTTTGGTTGAAAACAAATTACTTATAAGTTAAAAATTCAACTATTTGGTGGAAAATTCATTTATTTCGTTGGGAATTCACCTTGCTGGCTTGACATTTGGTAGAAATGTAGACTATTGGTTTGAAAATGTATTTCCATGGAAATTAGTATTTCTGGATAATAATCTTTTAACTGAAAAATCAACTATTTCATTTTTTATTGAAAATGTATCCTTCATGACTAAAGAATTCAACTACTAGGTGGAAAATTCATGTATTTTGTTGAAAATTCGATTTTTGTTTGTTGAAAATTAATTTCCATACAGAAAATTCAACCGTCACATTTTTGCTTGGAAATATATCTTTCTTATTTAAAAATTCAACTATTGAATAGAAAATTCATCTCTCTTGACTGAAAATAAACTTTTTTGTCGCAAATTCACTTTTCGAATCGAATATTCAACTGTACTCGAAAAATGTGTTTTTTCTTGGCTTGAAAATTGAACTATTTGATTGAGAATGCGACTAGTGAAATTACTCATGTCAATAATATTGATCTCTAATATATCTACAAGAACAAATTTTTTATTTTTTTGTGCCGTTGTGAAAATAAGAACCGCGCATAGTTTTATGAACTTTCAAGTTTTTTTATTGAAAATTAAAGAAAATTCCCGGTTTACGTACAAATTCCCAGTCATTTAAGTTCCATGCTGTACTTATGCGCCCTTCGCGGAAGTATTTTCATTTCAAATTCATACGCCCACACATACGAAAATTGCGGAAGAGTGTAGGTTTGGTGTTTCGCGTGTGGTTGGGACACAGTAACGTTTGGTCAGTCGGAGAGCATAAAGGCTCTCGAGAAATTAATTCTCTTGGTTCTCACTCCCCGGGTAGGTAGGAAGGTAGGATATGTACGTTGGTAGGTGGGTACGTGTTTTATTATTGAATGGCCTCCTTCCTGACTACGAATCAACCCGGCAATTGGTTTATTATAATTTCATTGTGTTTTCATTACCCAGGTTAATTTGCGCTTGCTCGCTCGTTCGCTGTCTCCCTCTATTATCCGCAGCGACTCCGCAACCCGGGAATCTTCAGACGCTGGATTTTGCATTAAAGCCATTTCGTCATAAACCCATCTTTCTGATTTGTCCAGCCGATTTTCTATCGCAAAAATTCACTCTTTTTCACCTTTTTTCTGATAAGGCCAAAGGAGTAATGGATTTCTCATAATTTATTTGTAGGTCAATTCTGCCATCGTTACCATCTTGAAAAAATTGTGAATATAATTATAATTCAATTTATTATAATTGGCTCTTAAATTTGTTTGAGACTTAAATCATTTGTAAATTAGATTGCCGTAATACATGTTTTATTTCATAAATTAAAAGAAATTTTATTTCCAAAATGAATTGTGAATTATTCGTTATACACACTGAGATTCAAGCGGCGATAGGTATAAAAAAAGTGTCGACAAAAACTGAAGACGGGGATTTGTTCGTACGTGCCCACAGTTTCGAAATCCGTTTGAATGAAAATCTTAGCTGCTCATTTTTTCGAGATATCGCATATTCATTTTGTTTGCTCATGGAAAGAAAAGTTTTCATGCAAAATCAATTTCGCACACCTTCAGAATGTAAATTTTCCAAATTCGTTGTCAAGGAGATTTTTCCGGTTCCATGATGCCTCCACATCGAATCGGTTTTCATAATATATATGATTCTGTAAAACAGTCGAACTTTTCTTCCGTGATAAGTGCTACATGTCAGAGCATCGAAGATCTCTGTATCTCTGGAAATCTTCCAGGTGATTTTCGGAAATTTAATAGTTGCCTCTTGTAGTTTCACTCAGAGAAAAAGTTGTCTTGAAACAAAAGCATCGTCCTCTTGCCTGTTTTGTTTTGAATGACGTGAATATATTTTTCACACAAACCGAATTATTTGACTGCAAGATTATGTGAAGTTAGTCGCATAAGAAAAATTTTTACTGCAAAAGGATTCCTGTTGAGACAAATTAAAATCCTCTCAACCTTCAATTTAAGAGGAAATTCCATTCACGTCAAGGAACATCCTTTTGTCACAAGAGGGCATTTATCTGAGTGTTTATTTGATTAGTGCAAAAATAAGCACTTCAGTTTTGCTCGATATTCTCAGTTCAAAAAAGGAACTTCAAGAAAATGTCTCACAAACTTTCACATGAGGAAACAGAACAAAAGTGCAAATCTTATAAGAAAATTTACCAATGAACAATTCGACATATCTAATCCTAAATTTCTATTGAGTGTATGCGGTACATGCCGTGTCACTCTATCTGAACATGGAAAGATGAATGTACGAGACCTAAGCCAACCATGCCAAATTACGAAGACATACAATTATCTGAAGAAACCAGAGCTAATAATGACACATGTGGTTGTTACGTATGTATAACGGCAAGATATTATGGCCATCCAAAGGCTAAGTTGGGTGGAGGTTTGAAACGGCAAGCATCTAGGAACATTGGTGCCTTTAATGGGTTGTCTGGTGTTTCGAAAATTGTAAATCTTTCAAAAACCTAACAAATTGATAACAAGCCCGAAAAATCAATCCATCTTGTGAAGAATACTTTCATGAAATAGGTAAAGGTAAAAATCATTTTTGTGGCACTCCCGCAAAAACTTGTAAGAAAATATTACAATTGGTTCAAAAACTTCCTGATCAGCAGCAAGAGCAAGTCGCTAGTTCAATTTTGAAATAGAAACGTTATTTACAAACGGAAAGCAACTGCGATAGTACAAAACAGCTGAATGATGAAATCACAGAAAAAACTGAAGTTAAATTTTGTTGCATGTAAAATGTTCAGTTGTTAAAGATTACATGCTATTTGGCGAAAGTTTATCTCACGATGAAATAAAAGCTGTCGTCTGCTACGACCTTCGCAGCAATGGAAAAACGTCAAAGTATACGTGAAAAGCTATAATTCATGACACTAGATTTCGAAAAACTTTTCACTTACCTAATTGTTATTTTGAAAATAATAAGACTTTATGTATACTTCCTGACACAGTCGGTATTGTAGGTTAGGAACAAAACCAAAAAGTAGGAATCGAATTAAGTTCTAAGTTGGAATATTCAGTGGCAGATCTAGGTATTTGAATTCAATGTAACAATATTTGAAAAAAAAAAAATTTGAAGGACTGAAAAATCCCGGAAAATAAAATCCCGACTATTTCCAAATCCCGAATTGGGAAATTCCCGAATAATAAAATTTTCGAATATGTGATAAAATTTCTGATTCATAAAATTCCCGAATAATGAAATTCCCGAATTGGAAAATTCCCTAACAGTTTATGATATTACCGAAATGGATAATTCCCAATAGTTTACAATATTACCGAATTTGAAACTTCCCGACAGAAAATTGCCAAATTATAAAATATCCGAACTAGAAAATTTCCGAATTTAAATAAATATAATAATGAAATATTTTTATCAAGAAAAAAATTATTTTTAATGTTCAAAGCTTCTAAAATTATTGGTTAACTTTGAAAAACGATAATTGAAAAAAATATATTTCTGGATAAAAACTGTCTTCAAATATTCTTATTTAAAATTCATACAATAATTTTGGAAACTTTGAAGAAGAAAAATATTTTTTCTTAGAAAAATATTTGATTATTGCGTGTTTAAGAAATAAATAATATTGATTAAACAATTTTTTTATTGTTTCAAGAGTTTTAAAGTGCAAGAATTTTCCAGTTCGTATATTTTATAATTTGGCAATTTTCTAGCGGGAATTTTAAAATACGGTAATATTATAAACTGTCGGGAATTTTCCATTTCGGTAAGATGATAAACTGTTTGGGAATTTTTTATTTGGGAATTATATTATTCGGAAATTTTATTCATCAGGATTTTTCAATTGTACAAAAATTTGCAATCAAAAATATATTTTTTCAATAATTTTTATTTTGAATTCAAACAATAATTTTATAAACTTTGATAAAAAAAAATATTTTTTGTTATACAGATATTTGATGATTGTATTTTTAATAAATAATATTGATTGAAAACCATTTTTCCATTGTTTCGGGAGTTTTATAATTCAGGAATTTTGTAGTTCGGATATCTTATAATTCGGCAATTTTCTATCGGGAATTTTCAAATTCAGTTATATCATAAACTGTCGGGAATTTCCTATTTTGGTAATATCATAAGATATTCGGAAAGTCTTCATTCGGGAATTTTCCAGTTAGGGAAGGTTATTACATATTCAAAAATTTTATTATTTGGGGAATTCGCAAATCGGGAATTTGAAAGAGTTATGAATTTTATTTTCTAGAATTTTTCAGTCGTCCAAAAATTTTCCTCCAAAAATAAATTTTTCCAATAATTGTTGTTTAAGATTCACGCAGTAATTTCAAAAACTTTAAATATTACAATTTTTTGGATAAAAATATTTGATCATTGTATTTTCAATAAATAAATAATATTCATGAAAAAATTCTTTCATTTGTTTAAATTCGGGAATTCTATAATTGGGGAATTTTATAGTTATTTTGATATTCTAGAATTCGGCAATTTCATGCCGGGAATTTCATTATTCGGGAATTTTTCAGTTCGGTAATATCATAAACTGTCAGGAGTGTCATCATTCGGGCACTTTTCATTTCGGTAATATTATAAACTGTCCGGGAATTTTATTATTATGGAATTTTCCTATTCGAGAATTTCATCATTCAGAGATTTTCTAATTCAGGAATTTTACAGTCTCGAGAATTTTTCAGTCTTCCCGATTTTTCAAGATAAGTGTATTTGGATATTATTTTTCATTTCGAGAAACCTATTTAATTGTATAATAAAATCATTACACATTTTTTATGGATTTCATAATTCAATTGAATAGTTTTCAGAAAATAAAAATAATACCCAAATACACTCATGATGAAAAACCATTTTTTTCTGAGTTTTGAAAAAAATAAAGTTTTGTCCCAATGCAATTGGTATCATTGTTCATCCCTCAGCTTGCAGAAATCTTTGATTTCACCTACCCAGCCTGAAATACCTAATAGAATATACTTAAATTTCCATCAATATTATCTTAGTATAAAATGTTTTCTACAGTACAAAATTTAGATTTTCAATTTATATTCAATATTCTTGATAAATATTTATTTAGTAACTTCTTAAAATAAAATTGTACTACTCAGGGTGCCCTCATATGTAACAAAAATTCTGAGTTTAAAAAATTATACGAAAAAATCAATGTTAAATAATAATAATTTGAAGCATGAAATAAGGTCGATAGGAGTGTAGTTGTTTAGAAATCATCTTTTAGCTTTAAAATTTTACTTCGTAAAAAGGCTTTTATATTGAACTGCAATACCAACGGATTTCAAAACGTTCAAAACGGAAATTCATATCTCATAAATTGTGAATTATGGTTAAGATCATAGTAAATATGGCGACTTTTTCGAATGTTGTCGAGTGCTTTATTGACAGTCATCAAAAATATATAACCATTCGTCCGCGATAAGTGCAATTATTTTTAAAGTAGAATGGTCATAAGTGCAATGTTTTTAAAAATCTCGTGTCCTGATTTCCAGATCAATTCCATCCATACTTCACACTGTTCTTTTCACTACTGTGAACTACATAGCAGAAGACGCTTCTTTACAGACAAACAACTGACAAATTATTCCGAGATGGTTTAAAAACACGGAATTATCTTAATTTCATGTAAAGTTTATTCAACAAGGTTAATTTTTGTTGCAGCGAAACATTCGTCGGAAATCGATGTAAAGTTTATCTTCAGTTTTCCAAGTTCATACAGGCGCTTCGTCTAACCAAATGGAAAAACTAACTAATTTCCTTCGAAGTGCAGCTGATGAACGATCCATATTATGCTAAACATGCCTAGGAGAAATCTGAGACTTTTGAAAATGTTTATAAAGAAGGGATATTTGATTTTGATACAGATAATACAACTCGGAAAGAAAAAAGACCTGCAGTCTTTGCAGATGCTGAAGAGTTACTGGAAGCTATTACACAGAAAAAACAGAAGATAAACTCCACATCGATTTCCGACGAAAGATTCTCTGCAACGAAAATTAACTTCACAGGATAAACTTTACACAAATATCGGTAAAACTTTCTTTTTTATTACATGACAAACACATTTTTTTTGAGAGACGCGAAGTTGGCTGAACAAAAGTTTATCGCTCTAAAAAATGTCCTGCAACGAATTTTATTCTCAGTTCTTTCTGTGTATGAGTAAACGAAATCAAACTGGAATTGTCGTTGTAAAAGTAACGGCAGATGGAGGTCAAGGGTTTTTAAAAATTTGCTATGGCAGTACTCCCAGAAAACTATTCGCCCCATTTGGACTGCAGTATCGATGACTTAAATTTTGATGAAGATCCAGATTTGCCTATAAAAAGAGACGTTTAAACTTTGGAGGCAGTAGTACTGGCATGAAAGCTAAACTAACTAGTGTTAATAGACTTATAATGTTATCCATAGTACCCCAAGTTAAAGAGACATATGCAAATATGAAACTTTTTGTTTGTGATTTTAAGCTGTTACTTATTGTTAATGGTCAACAAACCGCAACTTCTATGTACCCCTCTCCTTATTGTTTGGTACCATTGAGACTTGAGACAAACTGAGGAAGAATATAATGATAACAAACAGAATGAGGAAGGAGAGAATAGTAACAAGCAAAATCAGGAAGGAGATATTAGGAGGGATCCGAACAATGATATGTGTGATGAGGAAGAGTTTCCACTAATAAGTAATGAATGAATGAAATTAAAAACGTATGCAGATTTGAAGGCTGACTATAAGAGGTTTTTTTCCATGGGCAAAGATGAAAAATTCGCTAAAGATTGCCACAGTACAGTTAATTCACCCCTTTTTGAGGAAGATGATAATGTGTATGTTATTCAGAGATGTATCATACCTGAATTACACATACTGCAAGGGTTCGTTAATCACCTCTTTTGGGACGGCTTAGTCCACTAGTGGGTAAAAAAATGCACTAAAGTGGACAATGAAACTAAAAGCCATCCTGGGAGATTTTCGAGGGCAGATTTTTGAGGGAAATGCCTGTCGTACACTCATCAAAAAAGCAGATGAGCTCCTTGATTCAGAAATAGATGATGGCATCGGCCATCTACGATTATCGCCTTTCGTTTCTGCTCTAAAAGCTATGGAAAAAGTTGTAAGCTGTAGTTTTTCCACCACAGAGATTGGGCCTGATTTAGACAAACACTTAAGTGCGTTGGATAAAGCTTTTCAGAGCATCGGAATTTCTGAAGCATTGAAAAGCCACGTTTTTTTATACCTATCGCCGCTTGAAGCTCAGTGTGTATAACATGTTTATGATCATATAAATTTCAAATTGATAAATACTATAAATAATATTAATTTTCTTTATTATATGAGTTTTACAAAGTTTAAATAATGCATGATACAGAGAATAGTGGCAGCAAACGAATCTTTCCGTTTTTATGAAATATGATAACAAATTTTTAAGTTGTCCATTCGCTCAACAATTATTGCCTTCTATACTCTATAGTAATCCATTCGAAAATAATATTTTATTATGCATTCAGAGATGTAGTGATTTTTCCTTATGAAAAATTAATTTTCTAATTTTTATTATAAATGGTACACGTTATTACAAAAAAGTAAAATGTAGTTTAGTATAGCTTTTTTATACATGAACATTTTTATGCGAACATTTTTATCGCATATGTTGTGGAGGTAAACATGATTAAATTCTTTCATCATAAGAAGAAAATTATCCTGCCGATAGAACTTTTTAGGCCTTTATAAACGTTATAGTATCTTTCTTACTCAAAGCTAAACTAAACAAAAACTTTCTGGAAAATATATTTTTTTCCTTCTGCTCAAATCTGTTTTCAATTTTATTTAAATAATTTTTTCCAACGTTTGCACGTCCTATGAAATAGTTTCATATATTCCGAAGTTCTAAAAAAATTCTTCAAACTCCTAGAAAATTTCTTTTACTTCTCTTAAAATCATGTATTATAATCATTTCAAATCTCATCAGGTTACGGAAATAAATTTAAAATTCCTTGGAATCTTTTGATATACCCTAAAACCTGGCATAAGTCCTATTGAATCAATCTATATTTACAAAATTTTAGGAAACTCTTTGATACAATACACAATGCGAATTTTTTCAAATCTCTTGAAAAAGCTTTAGAATCCTTTTAAATACTCTAAAATATTTTGAATCCTCTGAGACCAATTTAATATTCCTTAGAATCTTTTGAAATACCCTGAGATATTCAAAATCCTTCACAATATTCTAGAATTCCTCGAATTTTTTTAAGCTTTTTAAAATCTCTTATGATTTTTGGAAGCAACATAAAATATTTTCAATTCTTTAAAACTCTTTCAAATTACTGAAATCCTTTGATTTTTTGAAAATCACTTGCAACTTTTTGAAGCTTACGAAAATATCTTGACATCTTTTAAAATACTTTAAAAGTTCTCAAATCCTTTGCCATTTTTTGAAATTCCTCAAAATCATTAGAATCTCTTGCAAATGCCTTAGAGTCTTTTTAAATTCCTGAAATATTTATCTTGGTTATTTTACAATCACTTGAAAGTTGAAACTTTTCGAAGCTTTAAAAAATGCCTTGAAATCTTTTAAAATACTCTAAAGTATTCCCAATCCCTTGAAATCAATTAGATTACTAAAATAAATTGGAAGCTCCTGGTAATATTTGAGAATAATCTAAAAGTTCTCAATTTCTCAAAACTTTTTTAAAATTTCCTGAAACTTTTTGAATCTCTTTAAAATGCCTTAGAATCTTTTGAAATACTCTAAAATATTTGAAATTTTCTGAAATCAATTCAAAATTCCTTAGATGCTTCAAAAATTTTTTATCTCTTCGAAATTAAATGAAAATTTAAATAATAGCCTCCAATATTTAAGATAATTTGAAGTTCCTTCAAATTATTTGAATAGAAAAATTCCTTGGAGTCATTATAAATTCCCTAAAATATTTCAAGCCCCTTTAAAATCTGAAAATCACTTTAACCTTTTGAAAACTTTCAAAAATTCCTTATAATCTTTTAAGTTACTCGAGAATATTGCGAATCCTCTGAAATCAATCAAAGTACTGAAGGAAAATGAAATGCTTCGAACCTTCAAGAAACCTCTAAAACTTTTTAAATTCTTCAAATCTTTTTGAAATTCTTTCAAATTGTTGAAATATCTTAAAAATACCTTACTTTCTTTTAAAATACCCTAAAATATTCATAATCCTAAAAAATTCTTCCGAGTATCCTTTTGAATACATTTAATTACTAAAATTAGTTGAAAATTCCTTGAAATCTGTTAAAGTATCCTAAAATATTTTAAACCATTAAAATCTTTTGACATTTATTGAAATTAGTGACATCTCTTTCAAATGCTTCAAATTATTTTCAAATGCTTTGAATTATTTTCAAATGCCCTAGAATACTTCCAGTCTTTTTAAATTCCTTCAAATTATTAAAATAAATAACAAATTCCCTGGAATCTACTGAAATCCTTTCAAATAGTTTCCTACAAATGTATCACCTTAAAATCTTTTATAATCAATCAAAAAATTTAAAATCCTCTGAAATCCTATTATATTAGTGAAATCAATTAAAAATTCCTTAAAATCTTTTATATGTACCTCAAAATGTTTCAAATTCTTTGAAATCTTCCGAAATTCCTTGCAATTGTTTCAAGATCTTTGAAATTCCTTTGATTTTGAAAAAAATACCTTAAAGTCTTTAAACTTCTTTAAAATCCCTTGAAATTACCAAAATCAGTTCCTTAAAGTATCGGTTTTTTTTAATAGGAGTGCCCCCGAAGAGCGAAAAATGCTTGATTTGAAAATCTTTTCAAAGTTTAAAAACAGACTACCATCACAATTGAGGTTATGGTTAATTTATTCATTATCTCCTTTTACAGACTTTACACACACACTACTGTTAAGCGGAAAGGGTATGAGCGGCCAACAGTAAGCAAGCGTTACCGAGCGTTACTCTCGAAAATCGTCATAATCGAAAACGACAATATCGTTTAGAGATTCCTTAATCAGGATCTGCCGGTGACATGTCTGAATATAAATTGCATGTACTACTTAGAATTCTCCACGGCTGACCTAATGCGATTTATTCTACTTCAAATATATTAAGTTACAATATTCAGTATAAGCAAGATGCACAGGGGAGGGGGTCAGAATGATTTTGTAACACGTAACATTTCTCTGGTAGAAAAATATAATTTAAACCCTTGTCGATACATTGAAGACCAATATTGTCAACAAAAACAAAAATTATCAGTTCAGTTTTTAAACAAATAGTTAATTGTTCAAGCCAAAAGGACAAATTTTCAGAAGACAGTTGAATTTTCGATAAAAAAAGATGACTTTGGAAAAATAGATTCATTTTTTATCAAAACGCAGAATTTTTAACCAGAAGAAATAATTTTCTACAAACGACGAATCTTCAAACAAATACATGAAAATCAACCAATTATTTCAATTTTTAGCTAAAATAAACCGGGTTTCAGCCCAAAATGGAATAATTCAATTTTCATTTCGAGAAATTACGTTGGAACTAAAGATACAAATTTCAACCAGTTATACTCAACCAAAAAAGAAATTTCTTTAAAAAATAGTCCAATTTTCAAACAACATGATGAATTTTTAACAAAAAATATTAATTTTCTACTTAAGCAGACGATAAAAAAACGAAATTAATATTTTACCAAATAATAAAAATTGCGATTTTTAACCAGTTTGTTTTTCTTATAGAATATTTTTATTTTAAACCAAAAATATAAATTAAAAATGAAGTTATTTTTTAAACAAATTGTTCAATTTCGTATCATAATGGTAAAATTTAGTTTCAAGATTTTTCAAAAGATTTTTTGACAAATTCAATTTAAAGACGATTTTGTCATAAAACAGTTTAATTTTTAATTCGAAAATAATAATTTTCAACAGAAAAATTATTCAAAACCAAATTATTGAAATTTCAATACAATAGTTGAATCCTTAAAGGTAATGAATTAAATAATTTTCCACCAAAACACAAAAAAAAAACAGTTTTCAATAAAAATGGCATACCTCGATTTTTAGTTCGGGAAATTACTTCATAAAAACGAATTTTCAGCCAATTGAATTTAAATTTACAGAGAAAATGTTGACAAAATAGTTGAAATTTCAACCAGCAATAGGAATTTTTGACAAAAAAGATTAATTTTCTAGTTAAGCGGACGAATTTTCAAAAAGTACATTAATATTTTACCAAATAATTAAATTTGCCATTTTTAACAGAACATTTTGTTTTTCATATAAAATATTTTAATTTTGAACCAAAAATATGAATTAAGAAACAAGTTATTTCTCAACCGAATAGTTCAATTTCGTATCAAATTGTAAAATTTTAGTTTCAAAATATTATTAATTATTAACGAATAAGATTTATTTTCTACCTGAATAGATGAATTTTCAACGAAATAAATCAATTTTCTACCAAATAGTTGAACTTGCCACATATGGAGGATACATTTTTTACTGAAAATTGAACAGTTAAATTTCATATGAAAAAATTGATTTTGAAATAAAAAAATATAAAAAATTTCTAACAATATTTTTCAAATAAATGGTATAATTTTCAACCAAACAGTTTATCTTTCTCACGAAATAGTTGAATCTTTCACCAAAAAAATTAAATTTTCAACAACAAAGATTAATTTTCTACCAAAAAGACTACATTTGAAGTGTTAAATCCTCAACAAAAAAAGATTAATTTTGAACTAAGCAATTGCATTTTTAGTCAAAAAGGATGAATTTTCAACCGAAAACATGAATTTTACACCACTAAAGACACATATTCAACAAAATACATGAATTTTTATTTAGAAAAAATATATTCCCAATTTAGAATATACATGTTCAATTTAAAATATCAAATTTCACAAAAAATGGATAGTTGCATTTTCAGGTAAGAAAATTGATTCACAACCAAAAAAACATGTTTCCAAGCAAAATAATTATGTTTTCAACCAGAGAAAAATCTTCGACTCAAATAATGATTCTTCCAAAAAAAAATTATTTTTCAAGAAAAGAGTTCTACATTCAACCAAGCACTTGACTATTCAATAAAACAGTTGATTCTTAGACCAAATACTTGCATTTTCAAGAAAATAATGAATTTTTCAACCTAATAGTAGAATTTGTGACCGAAGAACTTGAATTCTAAACTGAAGATATGATAGCAGACTTTTAAACCAAAGAAAATTAACTATTAACCAAAAATATTTGGATTTTCATACTGGGTTCTAATAATTCAGTTTGTATTTAGTATTTATTATTTGAACGAGAAGAGGAGAACGTTTCTTGGAAACAGGAAAAAATGAATTCTTGAAAAAAGCCAAAAGAAGTAAATTAAAAGTATTCTTATAGTAATGCTTTTCACTCATTTTTAGCTCATGATTCATTGTTCGATTGACTTTTATGAAAATTACATTTATATTTTGTATTAAAAAAATTACGATTGACAAAGTGGTCCCTTTCCTTGTGATACGTGACATATGTCTGACTAAAAATGACCTATACTACTTATTACCATTACAACAGACTTAAAATCACTTATTCTGCTTGAAACATCTTGAGTTGAAATATTCAGTCTGAACAAAAGTCACCTTGGAATCACGTTTTCTATCAAACCAGAATTAAATTTTCTTTATCGATCATTTATTTATTTATATATTTATTTAAATCAGCGAACAGGCGAAGACCTTTTTATAGACAGAAACTTATTGAATAAGAAAACACTCTTAATAAGATAGAATTAAGATAATGAATATAAGCTAATGAATTTTTAGATTAGGATAAGATGAGATAAAATTTATATTGAGATAATGAATTCTTCATAGATAGTTTTATAATCATTCACGTCCGTGAACAATATCAAGAATTGGATGACATACATTGACTCATGCTAGTTGATACTCCTTATGTCCAGCTTAAAATGACTCATATTACTTGGATCTCTCTATGGCTGACCTAAATGACCTATACTACTTGATTCACCCAACGGCTGACTTTAATTAACCTATTCTACTGGAAACTTTTCAAGTTGAATTTGAAATTAGGGTTTTTTTTAAATCAGCATTCAATTTCTTCATAGATAATGAATTCTTTAGAAATAAATTTGTAAAAAGATATGTCCCTGACAAAGTCAATTATGGTCTGACTTTAATGGAATCTTACTACTCGACAAATTCTTTTTTGGTCTCTATATAGCTTTCTCAAATTACCTATACTACTTGGTAACTTTTACGGCTGAATTTGAACAACTTATTCTACTGTACACGTTTTAAGTTGACTTTGGAATTATGTTTTCTCATAAACGAGAAAACATTATCTTTAGAGATAATGAATTCTTTTTAGATAAATTTACGAAAAAATATTTGCGTGATCAGTCAAGAGTGGCCTTACTTGACTTGACTCGTACTACTTGGCAAATTTTACTTTTGACTCGCCATGTCTAACTTGAAATTACAGACACTACTTATAGTTATCAAAACCACACGGCTATATACAATGTATTTTTTTTAGTTTTCGGGATACGTCGATTGACCTATTCACTTATAAAACTTAGAGAAAAAGGTTACATTGTTTAAGTAAGGAACACTTTTTATCATATTTCGAAATTGAAAGATGACCTTTTTACCAAGATAAGAATTTTGAAACAGTTGAATTAAACGAAGAAAAAAAGCGAATTCGGAACAAAATACAAAAAAGATTAATTTTCAACAAAAAAGATTAATTATTGAATCCAGAAGACGAATTTGCATCACAATTTCATAAAATTCAATAATTAATATTGTTTGTTGAAAATTAATCTTTTTTGTATTTTGTTGAAAATTTGTTGCAAATTTTCTACAGAAATCTAGAATTTTCAACCCGAAAAATTGAATTTTTCAACAAAAAAGTTAATTTTCTACAAAATAGTTAAATTTTTTTCCTCGAATAATTGGGATTTTCATAAGAATAGTTTCATGTCTAAATAAATGTTTGAATTTCCAACCAAAAATATGAATTTTCAATTGAAAAGAGTTATTTTCAAACAAACTGTTGAATATTTAAGATGAAAAGATGAAATTTTCTACAAAACAGTTCCAGTTTCAACCCGAAAATATGAATCTTTTACTCAAAGGATAAATCTTCAACCAAAGAAAAATGAATTTTTGACAAAGTAGTTCAAATTTCAAACAGGTCATTAAATTTTTAAACAATAAAGATGAATTCTCAACAAAAAATGTAATTGTTAATAATTCTATCAAAAAAGATTTTTAATTCAAGTGAACAAAAGTGGAATTCAACCAACAAAAAAAAAGAATCAGACAAAAGTTCTTTTCCCAAAAAAGAGCTAAAAATTGGCTACTTGTAACTTTTTGATATGATTCGTTGTTTTTGTTTTAATCGTGGAAAATAACATTGAAAATAGAAAAAATATTTTTTTTTCGAAAAACGAGGCAAGGTACGAAAAGAATTAATAAAAAAAAATTGTACATCCAAAAAAGATCTATGCATTTGCTCCTAATCTTTTCTTTATGGAACGCGCATTTTTTTTAATCGTAAAAAATAACATTAAAAATAAAAAATGCTTTTTTTTGGAAAATGATACAAGATACGGAAAAAAATCAATAGACGGA
Source organism: Andricus quercusramuli (assembly GCA_932178445.1). NCBI lineage: Eukaryota > Metazoa > Arthropoda > Insecta > Hymenoptera > Cynipidae > Andricus > Andricus quercusramuli. The sequence continues at coordinate 210,216 of CAKNXH010000486.1, read as the reverse complement.
GGTTTTCCACCCAAAAAGGATCTACAAATTTGTTAATTACCATTTTCAGGTAGGACGAGTTAATTTTCTTCAAATTGTAAAAAATGAGACTAAAAATAAAGAAATTAAATTTTTGGAAAAACGACGCAAGAGTCGAAAAAAAATTAATAGACAAAAGTTGTTCTACCAAAAAAGATCTGAAAATTTGTTATGATCTTTTTTTATAAGAATACATTAGGGATAAGAAAATTAACTTTTTGGAAAAACGACGCAAGTTACAATAACTTCTCATTCAACAAAATTTTTCGCCTTAGTTGCAATTACACGTTTTCAGAACCACTTTACGCTGTGATGCCTATTTTTGGCTTAAATCTTGAAAAATAGCATTAAAAATTAACAAATGAAATTTATGGAAAAACGACCTGAATCGCAATTAAACGTTTAATAACAGAATTGTTCTGCTTTATATTTTTTTGCTTTATAGAATGTACACTTTTCCAATTATCAAAACAAGACAATAAGAATTCGTCTGTTTTAATATCAATGTATATTATAAATTTTGATAATAAAAATTTATGGAAATAATATACATTTTCAGGATCGCTAAAAATAAAATTTGATGCAAAATAAGAGAGAAATATTGAATTCATCATCAAAAACAAAATTTGTACGGTATTTTGCAATATCTGGAAAGGAGCTTTAACAAAAGAGAATTCACAATCACCAAATACTGTTATCGATGGAAGTACAAAGGCCGACTATATGCGGGAAGGTTTTTCTAACCAGTTTTAATAATCATATTGAATTTATTAATATATTATATTACATTATTTATTTATTGATTATATTGAACTGTATTAATGGCAGGCGATCTTTTGCAAATTTTGTTCAAATTTATCATTATTTATCATTTAACATTATTTATCACTAAATGATATCTAAGTTCGTAACGTTACTTCCACTGAAGCCCCCCGCCCAACCTGTTACCAATCGTAACTTTTGGCGTGACCCCCTCCCCCGAAAATGGGTAACCTAATTTTTCGACGACCCCCAATCTGTAGAAATTTGAAAAAAATCGATGAAGCCTCAATTAATTAATTCTCAATTTTCATTTATGAATATTAGCATATTTGCCTCGACGTTACCATTTTGCAGACCAAACGAAGGCCCCAACTCAGGAAATTGTTTAACGCGAGTCCAAGTGAATTTCAATGTTCGATTCTAAGGGGTAAGTGTTTAAAGTGGACGATACGGGAAATTTCAGGCGGAAGCACAATCCTGTGTACTGGGGGTAGGAGTAAAAGAGAAAGGGGTGGTATGGGGGTGCTATGGATAGATACGAGGGTGGTCTTTGTTGCGGTTCGGACGTGGTCAGAAACGAGGAAGGCGGAAAAGGGGAAAAGGGGATATGTTTTCGCAAATGTAGGTGCGGTTCTCAAGTCACCCGCACCCCTCTTGTTTCGCCCTTATGAAATTATTTCAACCCTCCGGGTGCGGTGGCCCCTTGCAGCCCCAAGAAAATATAACATCGCGGCAAGAATTATTAGAAAAATTAATTATTTTCCCGGTCTCTTAATTAATTTTGCAATTACTCCTCTCTCTGAGAAAGAGACGGGGAGCAGAGAGAGTTTATCCGAAGAGACTAGAATAAGAGATTTCACATGAATTATTGTCTTTACAGGTTTAAATAAGCAAACACTATTTCGCTGTTTATCGTAAGTAATATTTTTGAATTTGAAAATACTTACATTTTTATTAGTGGCTATCGATAACTTATGTTACAAATTTTTTGACCATTTATTACCCATTCTCACTCCCGTGGGACGAGTCGTTACAAACTTACTTGACCCCCCACCCCCAACCTTTACCTACTAAAACTATATTTTTAATTACTCAGTTACAGAATTTTCCACTGCGAATCTAGAAAATTGACAATTTTTCGTCTTTAACTTTTAAAATTGCAGAATTTTCATTTGTAAATCTTCTAAATTAAACTATGAAAAAAGCTTTCTGAATAACATTCCATTAAAATATAGATCTTAAAAATGTAATAATTTCAATTTCTATAAATGAAATATGTTGACTAAAAATTAAATTCCGATCGAGAAAGTTAATTTAAAAAAAAAAACGAATTTTCCAACCAAGGAGACAAATTTTCAAGAAAAAACAAGAACTTTCAACTAAAAAAGATCAATTTTTATCCAAAAATAGAACATCTCCCCCGCCCCCTAGAAACGAACTTTGATAAAGGGTTAAATTTCAATCCAAATAAATGATTTTTCAACCAAAAAGATGAAGCTTCAGCTAATGAGATTATATTCTTACTAAAAAAGACGAATTTTTAAGAAAATGCATCAATTTTCTACCAAATACTTAAATTTTCATTTGAAAAAAAAATTTCAATTAAGATAGAATAGTTAAGTTCTTAGATCAAAAAAATAATATATATTAAAAACGAATTTTCAATAGAATAGTTAAATTCGCCACGTAAGAAATGACTTTTCAACCGAAAAGATAAATTTTCGATAAAAAAGATGAATTTTTTGAAGACAAATAATTTGCAAAAAGTACATTTATATTTTATAAAATCGTAAAACTTTCAGCAAAATAAATTATTGTTCAACTAGAACGATGTATCTGCTGAATGAAAATTACTTTTAAAACAAATACTTAAATTTTCAAACAAGGATATGCCAGGTTGAATTTTCAACTAAACGTGAATATTTAAGTTTTCAGTTAAAAAAATAATAATTTTCGAAACAAAGAAATATATAATTTTCAACGAAACAGTAAATTTTTCAACTAAGAAGGTTCATGAATTGAATTGATAAATCGTCAACCAAAAAAAAAAAAAGAGTTTTTAACAAAGTAGTTTTACTTTCAAATATGTAGTAAAAAAAATTAAATTTTCAACCGAAAAAGATTTTTGAGTCAATCGAAGGTAAAGAATCATCTAGAATGTTAATTTTTCAACCAAACAATTGCATTTTTAACAAAAAAGATTTATTTTCTACGATAAAAACGAATTCTCAGCAACCTACTCAAATTTGCGACCGATCTGTTGAATTTTCAGCCAAGAAGATTAATTTTATCAATTTCAACTGAAAAGGGCGAATTTTCATCAAATTACATAAATTTTCTACCACATAGTTACATTTTTCAACTAGAAAAAAAAAATTCCTTGGAATATTTCAAATTTTCATTTGAAAAATCTATTTTTCATTTAGTACAACGAATTTTCCACCGAACAGATGAATTCGCTGCCGAAATGTGGAATTTTCAACCAATCACTGTAATTTTCAGTCAAGAGAGGTAGTTTTAAACCAAAAAACAATTTTTTTCCTAATTCAGTTAAATTTTCAACCAAGGAATTAAATTTTTTACTAAGATTAGGAATTTTTGAACGAAAAAATTAATGTAGAAAAAAGTAGTTCAGCTGTAATCCAACCAAAAAAGACGAATTTTGAACAAATTAGTGGTATCCTCAACCAAAAGAAATTATTTTTCAACAAAAAAAGAGGTAGTTTTCAACCAAGAAAATCCATTTTCTACAAAACAAAATAAGAAATTTTCCACAAAACACATGAGCTTCCTTCCAGAAAAATAAAATCGTTAACGAAAAATGTAAAAATAGTGAAAACAATTGATTCTCAACTAATAAAAAAGGGAATTTGTAGCAAAATAGTTAAATTTTTATTTAAAAAGTTTATTTTTCAAATAAGAAGATTGATGTTTTACAAGAAAAAAGATAAATTATCAAAAAAATAAATAAGCTCTCAACCAATTACTTAAATTTTACCTAGGAAAAAGAATTTTCAATCACATAGTTGCATTTAAAGCTAAAGAAGATAAACTTTCAACAAAAATTGGAATAGTTAAATTCCCAGAAAAAAATTATTCCTAACTGAAGAAAAAAATTAGCAGAGTAGTTAATTTTTTCACCAAGAAAACAGATTTTCAACAAAAATTATGATTTGGCAAAAACAAATCAGCAAAGAAGTCAACATTCAAACAAAGAGTTGACTTCTTCAAAGAAAAGTTTATTTTGTAACCAAAAAGATTAATTTTTTTACGAAAAAAAAAGATAAATTATCAACAAAATACACGAATTTTTAACCAAGCACTTGAATTTTCTACTTAAGAAGATGAATTTTCAACTAATTAGTTGCATTTTTATTAAATAAATACTAAATGATTACTTTATATTTCAACCAGAAACTGTTTCAATTTGAAATAAAGAAGAGTTGAATTCGACCAAAGAGGACGAATTTTCAACAAAATAATTCAATCTTTAAGAAAATACATGAAATTTTAACCAAAGAATTAAATTTTGCAACAGAAGAGATTAATTCTCAATTACACATATAAATTGTCGACCAAAAATGGTATGTTTATATTTTCAGTTAAAAAAAACGGGTGGAATTTTCTACTTCGAAATAAATTGTTAACCAAAATCATAAATCTTAACAACAAAATTTATTTTTTTTTGGGGCCCTATGAAATAGGCTTATGGGGGTGAGATTCACAAAATATGTTTGGATTCGTATTTTATGGCTAATTATAAAATGAAATGCTGATTTACATATCGATTCACCTACTACTGACGATTCCAAACAAAATTTATAAAAATGTATTTTTTCCTCAAAGGAAATATGCGTGAAACTTTACAGGCAACCTGTTAATATCATTTTTTAAAATACATTTATTTTTTCGTGGATTCAAACAAATTTTTGGTCGAAATCGTGAAAATTAGGAAAAAATTTGATCACCCTAATATGAACGCTCCCTTTACGTAATCTATTTAGGCTAAGAAGGGGCAGCGCCGACCGGTGGGGCAAAGGCGACTTTGCTTATAACATCGCTATTATTTAACAATTTTAATATTACCTTGCAGTAAATAAATCTATTTTATTATAGAGATAGTGTTACTTACTGGAACCTTGCAAATTGACGATGTAAAAGAAAAATTATGCAGAAAACAGTTTTGACAATGGAAGAATGGAAGATTCGCTGACAGAAATATCAAGTTTTCAACATTAATGGCAATACTTACAGTATGAAAATTTGATATTTCGCCATATAAAAGAATATAAAAGGATGTCATTAAAACAGTTGAACGTAATTCAAGTCCAGAATATATTAAATATCGTAAATAATTGAGGCCTCACCAGTGAGGCAAGCCCGACAAAAATAATAGTTCACAGGTTATTAGGCTATAAAAGTATCATAAGTTTTGTCGATAAGTGATCGGTAATGTAGAAAAGCCACTTATCTTCTGGGCTACATGCAAGAAACTATTAAATATTTTTATTTTAAATCCGGTCGGTAGAGCGGGTCTTTTGTATCGGTAAGGTAGAAACCTTCGCGCGTAGTCCGTCTTTGGTAGAATCTCAACACACAAGAGGTTATATCACAGCTATCACTATTTTCATTAAAAATAACTTATTGTTCTTGCTGGATATGTTTAACGGTAATTTTTTCAGAACATAAAATACCACAGACGCGAACCATCATATTTTTCCATCTTCAGATGTTTTGATTTTCATAAAAAGCTGCGGTCGGCTTTACCCTCCAGTATGGGGCAAAGCTGACGACATACAGCTTGTTAGAAATAATTAAATTATCAAATCATTGTTTCATCATTGTAACTAATGCTTATGGTAATATGACATACAATAATGTAGGACTCGAAATGAAAAAAATGGATCAATTCCACATCTTATTAGCTTCAAAAAAATCATTGACTGTTTTGGTCGGCGCTGCCCCTCCTTACCCTACAGCCTCTTATAGAAAACTCAGAAAGGATTTCAATTTAATTTTATTACTCTTTGTCATCTAAAAGGTCTCAATAAATTATTAGAATATAAGTAATTAAGTAGAAAAGGATCAGAGCTGAATATTCAGAATCATCTCCAGTGTTCGGGACACATTTTCCTGAGGGATATCACCTGGTCAGACAGGCGAAATCCTGCGAGGTTTCTGCATCTATTTTATTTAGTAAAGTTCATCCACATGTACCCTTCAACCCTCAACCCTTAAAGTGTATAATTCTGCGCTCCATGTGTCAAAACGAGTCGATTTTCTCACGTAACGTTTCTTTCCTTTTGCACCCCTTTTTCCACTCCCTTCGTTCGAGTCGTGCTTTGACGAAGTTGTGATAAGGGAGGGAGAAGAGGGTGAAGGTGAGGCCTTTTGATTGACTGTTTGAACGATTTTTACTCGACCGGATACGCTGTCAGACTTGCATTGATTATCGCTTATTGAATTTGTTCGCGAGTGAAGCCAACCCTTCGTAAGGGTTGCCTGAAGTCTATCTTGACGCGCTCGATTGACGCTCAACTAACGACTACTGTCACTGGTAATTTGCATGCTTCAAGGATTCATTAGCTTTCATAATTGGATTCTATATTTACTCAAATTTCTTCTAAAATTCATTCATGAGAAAAGGATACCATGGTTACCGCAAAATTTTATTTTTGGAATGCCCTGATTTTTCCTTTACTAATTTCTCATTTTCCCTGACCATTGAGGGGCCGTACTTAAATTAGGTTACGGATTATAGGCCCATTCTGAGACCCCCTTTTCCTCCTATAATAAACTCTAACCAGAATTCTACTAGCCCCAATTAGCCCTACTATTTGTGTACGTAATTTTTAGTTTCAAAATTTTTTTACTAATTTTTGCTAGTAGAATTATGCAGTGGGTCCGAGAACTTGATTTTCAAAATTCCCTTATTTTTCCTTGTTTAATTTTTCATTTTCCATTTTTTTTATTATTATTATACCATTAAACCATTTCCCTTTCGGGGTAGGCGTGACTTGCTCGGTATCATTAATATTCAAATACCAGCATTTTGTTCTTGAAATACTTTTAACATAGAATCTTTTATAAACGGAATAAAACAGAATTTCATACACAAATTAAAAATTTTCAAATTTATTGATTTATTTCAAACAAAAAATGTTTATTCTACTATAAAAGGTAGCTTCTTAACAAAATACTTGAATTTTAAACAAAATAATTAAATTTTTAACATAATCATTGAATTTTCAACTCAAAAATATAACTTCCCAACAAGAAGTGTCACGGTTTATATTCCAGTCAAATAAATATTAAATTTATACAAAAAAAAAAGTTTTTCAAATCCAAAAAGACGAACTTTCAGCAAATGAAGATTTGTCACTAAAGGAAGAAAATTTTACCTATATTGTTGAACTTTCAAGCCTAACGAAGAAATTGGCTCTACGAAAATTGAATTCACAAACAAAAAATATGACTTCAGCAGAAAAATTATTTTTACACGAAACTGATGAATTTTTACTGAACAAAAATGAAATTTCAAATTAAGAAAATTATTTTTTTCTGCTCTAAACAAGGAGAATTTTCAACTAAAAAGGTCAATTTTAAAGAAATGGAAAAGTCACATTTTAAGTTGGAAAAGTAATTTTAAACCTAAAAAGACCTTTCTAAAACACAGTTAAATTTTTTACCAAAGACATAAGCCTTCAATCATAAAATACATTTTTAACAATGCAGTTTAACTTTTACCGAAAAAAATACATTTTCAACAACGTGGTTCAACTTTTACCCAAGTAGTTGAATTTTCAATTTAAAAAAAAAAAAAATTATTTTCAACAAAATAGTTAAAGTTTCATCCAAACAGAATTTTCAACTTAAAATATAACTCGTCAAAAAAAAATGGTTTCTTAATGAAGTGATTCAACCAAATATATCAAATAAAATAGTTGAATACTCAAGCAATGAAAATTCATTTTTAACCAAAAAGCTGAATTTTCATTTAAGAAAAAAATTTCTACCAAAGCGGAAGAATTTATAAATCAAATAGATAAATTAAAAAAGTTGAATTTTCTTTTAAAGAAGATTTTAGCTGACTTTTTACGATCAAAATATAAATTTTTAACCAAGCAATAAGTTTAAACGGAAAAAACTGAATTTTCAATCCAAAAAGACGCATTTGTACCGAGAAAGGATGACTTCTTAACAAAATTGTTGAATTATCTACCCAATAGTTGCATTTTAATCAAAAAAAGATGAAATTTCTCTCAAAACAGATGAATTTATATTCGAAAAGAAAAAAAATTTAAGAAGACATAGTTGAGTTTTCAGCCAGAAAAGATTCCAGTTGACTTTTCAAGATCAAAATCTGAATTTTTTAACAAAAAATAAGTTTCTAGGAACAAAATTGAATTTTTTATCCAAAAAAACGAATTTTTCCAACCAAAAGGCATGCATTTTTAACAAAATAGTTGAGTTCTCTGCCAAATAGTTCAATTTTCATCCAAGAAATATGAAATTTGTACTAAAACAGATGAATTTTTGATAAAAAAATGAGAAATTTTTTTTTCAATTGAACTTTCATCCAGAAATGCTTTCCGTTCATTTTTTAACACCAAAATATGAATTTTAAATAAAAAGTAAATTTTCTACGGAATAGTTGAATTTTCAAGAAGACAGTAGAATTTTGAACCGAAAATATGACTTTTTAACAAAATAGTTTTATTTTCAACCAAGCAATTGCATTTTCATCCAAGAAAGATGCAATTTTTCTTGAACCAGATAAATTTTCAATTAGAAAAACAAAAACAAATTTTCAAAAAAATAGTTGAATTCTCATCCAGCAAAGATTTCAGTTCTCTTTTCAACACCAAAATATTAAATTTAACCAAAAACCAAATTTTCTACAAAATAGTTAAATTTTCAACAAAACGACAAAATTTCCAACCAAAAAGTATGACTTCTCAACAAAATTTTAGAATTTTAAACCAAGCAGTTGCCTTTCTATCCAAGAAAGATGTAATTTCTGCTGAAGCAGGTGAATTTTCAAATCAGAAAGGCAAATTTTCAAAAACCAGTTGAATTTTCAACCGGACAGTTGAATTCTCATCCAAGATAGATGCAATTCTTCTTTCAAGACAGATGCAATAAAAAAATAAAAACTTTGAAGAAATAGTTAAATTTTGATCCAAAGCAGATTCCAACACTAAAATAGGAATTGTAAACTATAAGCTAATTTTCTGCTGAATAGTCGAATTTTCAACCAAAAATTATGACTTTTCAACAAGATTGTTAAACTTTCAACCAACAGTTGCACCTTTGTCCAAGAAAAACGAAAATTATTCTACTAAAACTGGTTTACTTTTAAATCAATAAGACAAATTTAAAAAAAAATTGAATTTTCATCCAAAATGATTTCAATAGACTTTTCAACAAAAAAATACAAATTTTGAACAAAAAGTAAATTTTCTCGGAGAAGGCTGAATTTTCAACAAAACAGTTGTATTTTTGTCCAAAAAAGATGCAATATTTCTACTAAAAAAAGACGAACTTTTAAATTACAAAGACAAATTTTTAGAAAAAATATTTTTCATCCAAAAAATATTTCAGTCTAGGTAATGGTGTCAGAATAATTTTCTATTCGGATATAAAATTCTATGGTTGAAATAAATGTACCTGTATTTCACAGCTTAATTTAATTTTTTTTTTATTTGTTGCAATCATTCGAAAATGACGTTATTGAAGATAGCCTGAGGATGGTATTTGTTTTTCTGAAATTTTTTAAAATGGATTTTCTCGAAAAGCTCACTTTTATCTTTTTTTTCATTTTTTCTTTTTTAATAGCTTGAAATATGTACTATTTGCATCTTTTGTCATAATCTGAAAAAAAAAATTCTATAAAAAGAGGTTCAGGCCTAAAAAATAGTTTATTCGGCTTAGAACTGATGGGATACCTTCCATATATTACCAGAAACTTTTTAAAAATATTGAAGAAAATAAAAAGATGGGATTTTCCTGAAAATCTTCTTTTGATCTTTTCAGAATTCGATTAAAAAATTATTTTTCTCGAAAGCACAACCTTTTTTGTTTTTCCTTATATTTTGTTTATAGTTTATGCTTATTATAATAAAGGCATCCTATCAGTTTCATGAGGGGCTTAACCATTCTTGAGGCCGGGAAAATTTTTTTTTAATATAATTTTTCATATTTTCTCCTAAACAATACAAAATATCACAAAATAAGAAGTATTTTCTTATAGAAATTTTCTAGGCGTGTACATATTCGTTTGAACATTTTTCTGTGCCATTTATTATTCTTAACAGAAATTAATAATTTCGATTTTCCAAAAATAATTTTTTCATGCGAAATAGTGGTTTACCATGAACGAAGCTTACGAGATATGTAGTAGATATTGCCAACTGCTTTGAAAAAATTCACTAGGGTTTTTGAGAAAATCTACTTTCAATAATTTGAAAAAAATCACAAGTTTGGAATTTTTTTTTAAATTTTCCAATTGTTTTGAGTTCAATTGAAAGTACAAAAATTCTTACGTTGAATACAACAAAAAATTCCGAATACCTACTCTCGTTCGGGAAATACTGCATTTTGAAAAAACTTTTTGTGAATTTTTGAGAGCTTGCTTGTAATCATCGAAAGATTGTAACAAATCCAAAAAAATTCTTTTGACAAAACTGTGAAATACATATTCCTTTATTTTACCATAAAATGGTAAATCTAAGTGCCAAACAAGAACTTGTTTTGAAATAAAATTAGTTTTTAAGGGAAATGAAAAAAATTCGATGAAAGTCATAAAAACTCAAGATAAATTAAAACAATTTTAATGAATTGAGGACAATTCAAAAATATGAATAAAAAAGTCACTGAATTCAGTAACTGTAAAATAAGTTTTAAAAAAATTGATGATATATCCTTTAAAATCCCTTGGTCTTTCTTCAAGTTCTTCAAACTTGTTGAAAATTTCAAAAATACCCTAAAATATATCAGATCATTTTTAATCTTTTGAAACACTTTGAAACTTTTTTAAGCTCTTCAAAATTCCGTGGAATTCTTTAATATACCCCAAAATCTTTCAAATTCTGTGAAACCATTGAACTGAAATTTTCGGAAATATTAAAAACTCCCTTGGAATTTTTGAAAATATCATTAAACCTTATAGTTCCTGAATCTTTTCACATCTTCCATAATACTAGAAAATTTTTTGAAACCCCATGAATTTTTTTTCGATTCATAACAATCATTCAACTCCGTGGAATTGCTTGAAAAAATTGTTAATGTTTTGAAAATGCCTTGGAATATATTGAAAACCCTTTAAATTTTCAATTCCTTTAGAATCTTTTGAAACCCCTTGAATATTTTTAAAACTTTAAAATTCTTTTGATGTCTTAAGAATATCCCGAAATCTTTATTAATTATTCTTGAATCTTCTGAAATATCTCAAAATAGTTTAAATCCTTTCGAATATTTCGAAACATTTTAAAGCTCTTGAAAATTCCTTGGAATATTTTAAAATGCAAAAAAAAATATTTCGAATCCTTTTAATCCCATGACATTTGCTAAAGTTTTTGAAAATTCCACAAAATTTTGAAAAATACACTCGAATATTGCAAATCATTCAAAAACTTTGTAAATCCCTTGAAAGTTTTCAAAACTAAAATTCTTTGTAATACATTTAAATTATTGAAATATATAAAAAATTTGTTTCACTTTTTTAAAATATCTTGAAATATTTCGAATCCTCTTAAATCTTCGGAAATCCTTTGAAACTTTTTGAGAATCATTCAAATTCTTTTGAAATTAAAAAAAAACCGGAATCTTTGAAATCATTCAAAATTTCTTCGAATAACTGAAATCTATAAAAAATTCTTTGGAATACTTAAAAACACCCTAAAATCTTTAAAATACTTTTCCCCTGAAAATCTACGGAATCCATGGAAACGCTTGAAATTTTTTCAATCTTGAAATCTTTTGAAATTTGTGAAATATTTCAAACCTTCAAAATGTATTTGAATCCCTGAAAACTTTTTGAACCTCTTTAAGATTCTGTTAAATTTTTTGAATTACCCTAAAATCTTAAAAACCCGAAAATTTGGAAAATTCTTTAAAGTTCCTCCAAAATTATGAAAATCTATTACATATTTTTTCAAATCTTTTGAAATACCCTCAAATTTGCAATTCCTTTGGAATCTTTTGAAATCTCTCAACATTTTTGAAACCTCTTTAAAATTGTCTTGAAGTTTTAAAAATACCCTAAAATCTTCAAGCTCCTTTGGAGTACCTACAAATTATTGGAATCTATTAAAAATTCTTTAAAATCCTTTACAAAACCCCAAAATATTTCAAATGCTTTGAAATATTTTAAAATCCTTAAAACTTTTAAAAACTCTTTAAAGTTCTTTTAAAGTTTCAAAAACAGCCTGAAATCTACATAATTTTTTGGAATTCCTACCAAATTAATAAAATATTTTTAAAAAGCCTCAAATATTTCGAATCTTCAAAAACACTACAAAATACTATGCAACTTTTCAAAGCTTTTGAAAATTCCTTGTAAATTTTCAAATTACCCGAAAATCTTTCAAATGTTTTGAAATTCTTTCAAGATGATTGAAATCTATTAAAAAAATTTGGATTCTTTTAAAATACCATCAAACTTAAAAAATTTTAAACTTCTCTGGAATGTTATAAAATCCCTCAAAACTTTTTTCAATCTCTTCAAAATTCTCTTTTAGTTTTGAAAATACCATTAAATCTTTGAAATTATTTAGAATTTCTTTAAATTATTGAAATCTACTGTACATTCCTTTTCAAATATTTTGAAATATTTC
>CAKNXH010000486.1:177488-197199 GCA_932178445.1 Andricus quercusramuli | reverse complement strand
TATTGAAATCTACTGTACATTCCTTTTCAAATATTTTGAAATATTTCAAAATACCCTAAAATATTTGAAATCCTTTGGATTTTTTTGAAAGCCTCTTAAAACTTTCTCTGGCTCTCGGAAATACTTGCCAATTTTTAAAATACGAAAATACTTCAAAATCGTTTGAATTTCTTCAAAATGATTGAAATATGTGATCATTTTCGAGAGTTTCTTAAAGCTTCCAACATCCTGACTTTTGTCATTTTCTTTGACTTTTCCATAACCAAGAAAATTCCCGGATTAATTGGGGCAAATAAAATCATTTTTCACTCAATACTTAAAGTGATAATAAAGATATTAACTATTCAACCAAAATGAATTTATCCCACCTAAAAAACCACTTCAATAATTATTGCCGAAATTATATTAAACATTGCTTAAATAATTTTGACTCATTTTAAACATTTTTATTTGCGATAAGAAATTTTTCAAAAATTTGGGAAGAGCCAAACATTTCTCAGGTAGTGTATTTATTAAAATATTGCAAATTTTCCTTAGCGGCTGCAAGAAAGTTACTTAGAGGAAGTATAATATTGCAAGAATATGGGAAAAGAAAGAATGATACTTCCCATAATTTATGAATTCTGAAGAAATGGAGAAATTCGAAATGACCCAGAATGGGAAATATATTCGCGACAATTGGTTCCGGAAATCGACCCTGGGGATCTAAAAGATATGGTTCGTCCCCAGACAGGTACTACTCTTCCGGAGAATAGACTCGTACTTTCTTCCTAGCATCTTTCCACTTGTTCCCAATGTACTCCGACGACCCTCGAGAATTTCTATATGTGCAAAACATACGAAAAAGAGAGATATCTCGTCCCGGAGAAGAACCAAGCAGAAAATTTATTATTCTGAATTAAAATTTCATTTTACTTGGATCGAAATTTATTGCAGAGTGTTGTTCTTATCATCAGAGTTATGGAAGAAATAGTAAGTATTAATATCTGTAAGTGAAGTATTAAATCGTCTCAATCAGAGAATCATTTCTTGTCAATTTTAGGTTTCACAATTTATTACCAAAGAATATTACTAATGCTACTAGGAATGTTAGAAATTTACAATTTTTTAGTCACAGTACAAAAAACCATGTTAATTTCATAGTAGAATCTTCAGAACATCGTTTGATTAATGATGAAATAAAAGACTTAAATATCCATTTAAAATATTTAATACAAAATTTTAATAATATCAAAATAGATTTAAGAAATACATTACCTACTAATATATATACCAACATTTTAGAAATGCAATTAAAAAATTGAAAAAATAATTTAAAAGAAAAACAAGGATTGGATAAAAAACTTCAAAAATTAAAGTAAAGTTCAAGTACCTTTTAATATAAATAAACATAAAGATACAGATAACTGTGAAGCTACAGATCCTTGGATAATAAATTTTAGTAATGTTGATATTCCAGATAATGTTAATGACATATTAAGGTTAGGGAATAAATTTAGTTCCTCATTTTTAACAAACAAAAATAATTATGAATATGGTTGAAGATATAGAGTCAAATATCAGGTTAATTGAAAATATTGAAGATCGTGATTTATTAAGACATAGAATAATTAATACTGCAAATATTTTTTTACAGAATAATAAAATTACAGAAGTTGATAGAATTTTAGCACAAAGCATTAAGGAAACACAAACATTTATTAAAGCTAATAAACAATTGATAATAACTCATGCAGATAGAAGTAACATTACAGTAATACTAAAAAAGGAATCTTATAATAATAAAATGCAAGAATTAGTAAATCACACAAAAACTTATGAAAAATTAAATGAAAACCCTGAAAAAGAATGAAAAAATGAAACATTTAAGGTGTTAAATTCGTGGAGAATTAATGGATATTTAGGTAAAGAATTATTAAGAAAAGATATTTTAGTTCATGATCACACCATTTTTGTAAGACGTGACACTTTTCTGATCAAAAAATTAAAAGGCTTACATTTTTAATTAAAAAAGAAAAAAGGGAAGGGGGTTTAGTTGGTTGACTTCTTATTTTTCTTTCCTCTTTTTTATTTTCGTCCAAGGCAATTTTTTTTTTTTTTTTCTTTTTTAATTACAATAGGAGCATTTTACTGTGGTTGTCCAAATATGATTGTAATCTTATTTAAAATTCTGAAATTTGGAAAAATAAAATGTAAATCATTTTCGATACACTAAAGACCAGTATTATCGACACAAAAAAATTAAGCAGTTGAGTTTTTGGACAAATAGTGAATATTTAAGCCAAAAAGACGTATTTCTCGAAGACATTCGAATTTTTCATCCGAAACGTTGAATTTTTGACAGAAAAGTTTATTTATGGCTAAGAGAGATGAATTTCCAACCCAGAAAGATGACTTTTTTTACCACAAAAAATGAAATGTCAATCCAACAGAAAAAATATTCTATAAAAAAAGACAAATATTCAACAGAAAATTTGAATTTTCGACCAAAAGGGACGATTTTTTAACAAAGATGTTGAATTTTCGGCACAATAATTACATTTTCAACACAGAAAGAGGACTTTTCAACAAAACAGAAAATTTATTTTCACTCAATAAACAAAACTTCCAACCAAAAAAGATTACTTTTCCACCATGGAAGATGTATTTTGAATCCAAAGGGACGCATTTAAAAAAGAAGAAAAAAATCATATAACAAACTACTTCAATCTGAAAACAAATAGACTAATTTTCAACAAATATTTGCAACAAGGAAGAAGACTTTTGATAAAAACAGATAAATTATTAACGAAACAGTCGAATTTTCAATTTAAAAAGATGAATTTTTACCCAAAAATAGAATCATTAAATTGTTATTTAAAAAATAATAATTTTCAACAATATGAAGAATTTTTAATTAGATAAATTCAACTAGAAAAAAAACTTTTGACAAAATAGTTGAATTTTCAAAGGCAAGATAAATTTTTTTACCTAAATCGACGAATTGCAACAAAATACATGAATTTTCTATCGAAGAGTTGAATATTCAACGTTTAAACCATAAAAGGAGTAATTGCAACAAGTGAGATTATTTTCAGGGAAAAAATTGAATTTTCAATTGGAGAAGAATGAAAATTCAACCAAAAATGGAAACTATGAATTTTCAGCTAAACAAAATTTAAAACAAAATTGAAATTTCTGCACCATTTATTTCTGGAATTTTTTTAAATCCGTTAAAACTTTTCCAATTTCGATGAATTACTTTCAATTAATTGGAAATTCCTTGCAATCTTCCAGAATACCCTTAAGCACTTCATATCCTTTAAAATGTTTCGAAATCCCTTGAAAATTTGTTAAGCTTTTCAGTATACCTTAGATTTTTTTTTTAAAATACCCGAACAAATTTTTAATTTTTTTATATCTTCTGGAATATCTTACAATTTTTCCCAGCATTTGTACATTTTTTGGAAACTTCATGGAATGGAATGATTTAAGGTAGCCTAAATTATTTCAAATAGTTTTAAATTAATGAAAATGATTGGAATTACTAAAAAAAACTCCTTGGAATCTTATGTTAGCAAATTTTCTGAAATTTTTCAAGTCATTTGTAATTTTTGGAAATCCGTTGAAACACCAAATTTTAATTAATTCAAGATTCCTTGGAATCTTTCAAAATACCCTGAAGCACTTCATACACTTAAAAATTTTTTTGAATCCCTTGAAATTTTTTAAGCGTTTCGATGTACCTTACAATTTTTTCAAAATACCCTAACAATTTTTTTTTTTTAATCTTTTGAGACATCTTACAATTTTTTAAAGAATTTTAACTTTTTCAAATACTTTTAAATCCATTAAAATGATCTAAATCATTAACAAATTCCTTAGAATCTTTCAAAATACCCTTAAGCACTTAGAATTCTTCAAAACCTTTGGAAATCTTTCAAAATTTCTTCAAACTCTTGAAATATATCACTGATTCCTTGGAATTTCACGAAATACCCTAAAATACTGTAAATGTTTGAATTATAGAAATATTTCTACACAAAAATTTTAATTGGCTTGTTATTTTCATAGAAAAAACGAAGTTTCCACAAAATAATGTCACTACAGTATGTAGTGACTTACGTTTTCTTCCTCTCAGCATAAAATCCTATGATATTTCAAATCAGATTTGAACAAATTAAATCAAATGTTCAAACAATTCAATTTTTTTTCAAGTTATAAGGCATACAAAGATGGAAAAAAACAGTTATGTAAACAAAATCCATAAAATTATAATCCTAATTTTGGATTCTATATATACATATATATGTATTTTGTATTTCTAAAAGATGTTATTTTGTAAATTCTAAATTTAATTTACGTAAGTGCTATTAAACTTCGATTTAAAAGATCTGCATTGATGAAGAAAATCTTTCAAAATTAATACTTACTTCACTAATTACAATAATTTAAATAAATTTCCTCCAAAGACGATAAATTTAATTTTCATGTATTTTTGAATCACAGGAATTTCTACACATATATTCTTTAAAAATAATTTCATCCGAATCTGAAATATTTCTTTCTAAAATATGTATAGTTCACACGAATTTGGAACTTGAGTTATCTGAAATCAAAAATTTTGTTAATACGGAGTTTTTTCAATCTAAAAAGATGAATTTTTAACAAAAATTCGTAACGGTTCATATTTAAACCAAAAATATGACACTTCTACTAAAAGAGATGAATTTTACAAACAAAAAGACAAACATTCAACCGAACTGATCAATTTTCTATTAAAAACGACGAATTTTTAACAACAAAAAATGAATTTCCAAACGAATTGGTGAATTTCTTAACTAAATGGTTGAATATTATTATAAAAAACGTAACAAGAAAAAATTATAATATAACAATATTATAGAAACTTGAATAATGAAAATAGCAAATGTGATAGTATCTTAATATTTTTTTAGTATAATAAATTAGGAATTAAACAATTCTAAATTTTAATAATTCAATTTTTAAGAACGAGAAAATTTTTTTTGGCTAAGTATACGTTGAAAAGGGGGGGGGAGGTGAATGAATTACACGAATAAGTAAATATTCGCAAAATGAAGAAATTCAGTATATTTTTCTAAAATGCACAACTAAATAACTTGTTATATTTAGCCAAAGAATTTTTTCTCGTGCTCAAAAATTGAATTATTAAAATTAAGGATTTTTTAATTCCTGATTTATTATACAGAAAAATATTAAGATACTATTACATTTGCTAATTTCATTATTCAAATTTCTATAATATTTTTGTATTATAATTTTTTCTTGTTACGTTTTTTATTATTATATTTCGTTTTCTCTTAGGATTTTTATTTTGTCAATAGGGTTCTGACTTCCAATTTATTATAAAATAATTTTGTATATTTGTTATTAATAAAAATGTTATTCTTGATATATAGTACCTATTAAACATTTCATCGAAAAACACATACTTACTTCCACATGTTAAATATACCTATTGTTATTATCAAACATATGTAAAGTTATAATTTTGATAATTTTTATATTAAAGTGCCATTAGAATGAATCAAAATATTATGAATATAAATTCTTTAACGTTTTTAAATGTTTCTTGCATTATATGAAATTTTGAAAATACTGCGATATATAGCACTTTTAAAACAATGTTTTTTCAATAATCCTTTTAGATTTCAATGACTTATATTTTTCAGATATCAATTACCCACCAAAGAGTTGTTGGTCTTAATTTTGCAAACTGAAATGATCGGGAATGTTTTTATTTAATATTAATTATTGACTTTTTCATAAGACCAATGCTTTTCTGGAACAGGACGAATGAGGCTAGCGGATTAATTCACCCGTCATGTGGAACCTGTAAGCGACAACGGCTGCTGTACAAAAAGTCGGGGAGTCGGATAGGGCTGATGCTTACTATATGTTGTTGGGGTCGCTGAATCCAAATCCGAAGTGTACAAAAAAAACCAGCACATTCGCGTTCTGACATTACCTCAAAAAACCTCATGAAAAATATTTTTCCGGGTCTGGAGGTCCGAGCCTGTTTACTATATGTTTTTGAGGTCGCTGAATCCGAATTTGAGGTCCAAATAACAGCAGAGCTTCAGGGTTCTGAGATAACTACAAAAAACCTCACACAAAATTTTTTTCGAATCAGGGGACCAGACCATGTTTATTATATGTTTTTGGGGTCACTGAAAAAATCGTCTCATTTTCACGTTTCTTATGTTTTTTGAGGTTATTCCAGAACAATGACTTTCTGTGATTTTTGGACCTCGGATTCGGATTCAGTGACCCCAAAAACGTATAATAAGCGACACCCAGACTCGAAAAAAAAATTTATGAGGGTTTTTGAGGCTATGTCAGAATCCGGGCGTGTTGGGGGTTTATGGACCACGGATTTGGATTTAGCGACCCCATAAACATATAGTTAACATGGTTTGACCTATAGACGCGGCAAATATTTTTTATTAGGTTTTTTGAGGTTAGATCAGAACCCTTACGTGCTGGGCTTGTTCAGACCTCGAATTCGGGTTCAGCGACCCCAGAAACATATAGCGAACATCGTCTGACCTCCAAACCGGAAAAAGATTTTTTATGAGGTTTTTTCAGCTTATGCCAGAACCTTGATGCGCTGGGATCTTTTGGACCTTGAATTTGGATTCATCGACTGAAAAACGTATAGTAAACATGGTTTGACCTCTAGAACCATGAAAATATTTTTTAAGAGGTTTTTTGAGGTTATATCAGAACTCTGACGTGCTGGGGGTTTTTAGACCTCGGATTTGGATTCAGCGACCCCAAAAACATATAGTCAACATGTTCTGACCTACAGGCACAGAAAAAGATTTTTTGTGTGTGGCTGTGTTATTATTGACAATTACTCTGTTTCTCACAGAAATTCCCTGACTTTTGCCATTTTTCTCTCAAAATCCCTGACATTCCCCTAACTTACCCTGACTTCTCCCTGATTTCCCGGTCGTCCCTGACCCGTGGCTGCCCTGAAAATATCTTAATTTTTTCGGTGATTGCTGACACGTGATAAACACTCAAGAGAGAGAGAAAGAGAGAGAGAATGTGAAAGAGTGTTATTGGGTTTAGAGAGAAGAAGTTGTGGATTGAAGGTGAGAGAGAGAGAGAGAGAGAGAGATTTTGAATTGGGTCTCGGAGGAGAGGAGAGGAGAGAAATGCGAGCGAGAGCCCACTCGTAATAATCTCCGCTAATTTAGCTTCTGGAATACGGTAACTGTATCGTTAATATTCTGGACCCGGTTAATAATGGATGTTGATGCGCCATTTGGGCCGATGAGATTTCGGGGTGGAGAGTTCGAGGTTGAAGTGGACCGCGACCGACCGGGCGACGCAACGAGGGTCGGGCATTCGAGGATACGCGAGTCTGGACCCTGCTAACGCTCGTTCGTTTATAAATATTAGATCGACGATCGTTTTGCAACGAGCTCATACCTGGACATGTTTTCACATCCTTGCATAATATCCGAAGAAATCATAACGATGGTGGTATTACTTTTCATTTTATACGTCCTGAATTCGGTAAAACACATTTTTTTATACTAATTTGGGTGTATAATCAAATTTCAGGCTGAATCTTTAGATTTTATGCAATTATAGGGGTACTAAAATTAGTCACAGTAGGCGCATTGCCTCTAAAAAAGGGTTTTTGTAGCCTATGAAGACGTAAATAGGTCGTTTGAACATCCTCCTACAATACATTTCCTTCACCACCTCCCCTACATTTTCATACCCTCCTCTTCCTCATTTACACCTTCGTCCCACCTTCTTTCCCAATTTCTTCCTCCTCTATATCACCGCCTTTTCTATTCCCTAGCTCACCCTTCCCTTCCCCAGCCGTCTCTTCCCCTCTTCTACACAC
The DNA here is from genome assembly GCA_932178445.1 of Andricus quercusramuli. NCBI lineage: Eukaryota > Metazoa > Arthropoda > Insecta > Hymenoptera > Cynipidae > Andricus > Andricus quercusramuli. The sequence continues at coordinate 189,311 of CAKNXH010000486.1, read as the reverse complement.
CCGTACTTGTAATAATTTCCCCTACCTCCCATCACTAATGGTCACTTTTCTACCTTTCCCTCCCTCATTCCTCTTTCCCTAAGTAATATTTACTTCTCCTTTTTACCCTCTCCTTACTTCCTCTCACTTCCCCTACTATATCTACTATAATTTCCTCCCACTTCTCCTACTCGACCACCCCTCATTTCATCTCCATTTCCTCTTCTCTCATTTCCTGTAGGTCCACTCTTCTCATTTTGTCTTACTGCCACTTTCATAATTTCCCCTACTTCCCTGCCCTCATTTCTCATCACTTGCCCGACTTTCCCTTCCCTCACTGCCACTAATTACAATCCACTAATTTCTCATCACTTTCTCTGCTTCCGATCCAATAATTTCTCATCACTTCCTCTACTTCCAATTCCCTATGTCCCCTCAGTTTCTATATTACCTCTCCCCTAATTTCCCCCAATTCCTTCTACTTCTCTTCTCCTCATTGACTGTCACTTCTCCTACTTTCCTCTACCCTCCTTTCCCGTACTGCCACTACTTACGATCCACTAATTTCTCATAACTTTCTCTACTTTCAATCCACTAATTTCTCATCACTTCCTCTACTTCCAATCCCTTGTGCCCCCTCACTTTTTATATTACCCCTCCCGAAATTTCCCCCAATTCCTCCTACTTCCCTTCTCCTCATTTACTCTCACTTTCTCTACTTTCCTTCATCCTCCTTCCCCCTTATCATTCCTACTCCCTCTCCTCTCACTGCTCCTGCATGCGCTTGCCTCATTTCCCATCACTTACTCTACTCTCCCTCACATTACCCCCCCTCTCCTTATTTACTCTCACTTCTCCTACTTTCATCTCCCCTCCTTTCCTGTTGTAATTCCTACTTCCTATTTCCTCACTTCTACTTTTCACGCTTGCTTCATTTCACATCTCTTATCCTCAGTACCCTTTATCTCTCCCTATTTTCGCTACTCTCCCCCCCCCCCCTAATTTAGCATCGCATCGCATCCCCTGGAAAAAAATATGATGGATGGACGAATACCCGACATTTTGATATGAAAAATAGCATACAAATTTTTCAATAACTTTGGAAAGCTCTGAAGATACCTTGAAATTCTGAATTCTTATAAATCCCAGAAAATTACTCCAATAAATTAACAATACCTCAGAATCTTTTGAAATACCCTAAAGTATTTCAATCCTGGAAAATCTTTTGAAATCTCTTAAAATTTTATGAAACACTTGAAAATTCCATGGAATTTTTTAGACACCTTAAAAATGTGGAATCCTTTTATTTTTTGTAATCCATTCAACTTTTTAAAAGCTTTTCGAAATTCCTTCGATGTTCTAAAAATACTTTAAAAGCTCTTAAATTTTTTTTCCAATTTTTTTTATATTTTTTGAATTTTTTAAATACCCTAACATTTATAAGTCCTAAGAATCTTTGAAAATAACCTCTGATATTTAATATTTTTAGGAATCTTTTAAAATCCTTTGAAACCCTCTGAAAATGCCTTAAAAAATGTTAAATTCCCTAAGATATATAAAATTCTTCGAATCCTATTAAATACCCTAAAATACAACAAATCTCTTGAAATCTTTAAAAATTCCTTGAAACTTTTTAACGCTCTTAGAAATTTCTTTATTTTTCAAAAATATACTGAAATCATTAAAATTATTTTCAATCATTTCAATTTATTAAAACTAGTGAAAGTTTCTTCAAACATTTTCAAATAGCCTAGAATATCTCGACTCCTCGAAAATTCCTTTATTTTTAAATATTTTTTCGAATTTTTTCAAATACCCTAAAATTAATTAAATCCTTCGAATTTTAAAATACCCTGAAATATATGAAATTCTTTAAAATCTTATTGAATACCCTAAAATACTTCAGATTAATTTTAAATACCCTCCATTATTTCGAACCTCTTCAAATCCTATTACATTACTGAAGTCAGTTGGAAATTCCTTGGAATCATAAAATTACACTCAAATATTTCACATCCTTTGAAATGTTTTTAAATGCCTTGAAAATTGCTTGGAAAATTTAAAAATACCCTGAAATGTTTAAAATTCTTTGGAATCACGTCAAATTATAGAAATCTATTCAAAGTTCCTTCAAATCTTTCAAAATACCCTAAAATATTTCAAATACTTAAAACTTTTTAAAGCTTTTGCAAATTCTTTAGAATAATTTCAAAAACCCTCAAATATTTTACATTCTTTGGAATCTTTTCAAATCAATTGAAAATTTCTTGGAAATTTCAAAAATACCATAAAATGTTTCAAATTCTTTGGAATCATGTCAAATTACAGAAATATATATTCCAAATTCCTTTAAATCTTCCAAAATACCCTCAAATATTTTAAATACTTAAAACATTTCGAAGCCTTCAAACTTTATAAAGTTCTAAAAAATTCCAGCGATATTAATAAAAGCAATAATCTTCCAAATCCTTTGAAATTCCTTTTAGTTATTGAAATCTATTCCAAAATTTCACTTATGTTTCAAAATACTCTGAAAGATTTTAGGCTAAATTAAAAAAAAAATCAGAAATGGGTATAGACCTGAATTCAATAGTGATTTGAGGAGAAAAAAAGTTATTAAAAGTGACAGTGTCAGCTCTGATTCATCTTGACAATTACTAGAGTGCTTTTTACAGAATTTCCCTGACATACGGCCATCCTGCTAATGTGTAAAACACTAATGACTTCAAATTCTCTATATTATTTATAACTTCGATTATGGATAGAATTACAGGCGAGACCCCCATGAAAAAGCAGTAATTGAATGAAAATTAGTAATTTCGAAATTAAACGTAGAATAATTTGAAATACCGTTAAATACCTCAAATCCTTTGAAATACCTTTAAACTTTCTAAAGTTCTTGAAATAATTAAAAATACCCTAGAATCTGAAAAAATGTTTGGTATGATTTCAAATTATTAAAAAATATTGGCAGTTTCTTGAAATTCATTCAAATGTCCTGAAATATTTCAAACAAGTTGGAATTTTAAAGAAGTGATTAAAATGTGATTTGAGATAAAAAAAAAGTTCCTGAAAGTGACAGTGTCAGCTCTGATCATTCTTTGACAGTAACTGAAGTGATTTTTACAGACATTCCCTGACCTGTGGTCACCCTGTTAATGTGTAAAACGCTAATGACTTCGAATTCTCTATATTATTCATTACTTCGATTATGGATAGACAATCGATTGGAATCCCTTGAAATTTTCCAAGCTCTTCAAATAAAAAAGAAATAATAATTAAGAAATGAAATAAAAATAATAAAATAATTCGAAGAAGTGATTTAAAAGTGATTTGAGATAAAAAAGTTCCTGAAAGTGACACTGTCAGCTCTGATAATTCTTTGACAGTAACTGAAGTGATTTTTACAGAAATTCTCTTACCTGTGGTCACCCTGTTAATGTGTAAAACGCTAATGACTTCGGATTCTCTATATTATTCATTACTTCGATTATGGATAGACAATCGATTGAAATCCCTTGAAATTTTTTAAGCTCTTAAAATAAAAAAATAATAATAATTAAGAAATGAAATGAAAATAAAAAAATAATTCAAAGAAGTGATTTAAAAGTGATTTGAGAAAAAGGGTCCTAAAGGTGACATTGTCAGCCCTGATCATTCTTCGACAATTACTACTTAAGTGATTCTTACAGAAATTTTCTGACCTTCGCTCATCCTTCTAATGTGTAAAACACTAATGACTTCGAATTCTTCATATTATTTATTACTTCGATTATGGATAGAATGACAGGCGATATTCACATGAAAAAGCACTGATTAATTGAAAATCAGTAATTGTCAAATGACACGTAGAATAATTTAAAATACCCTCAAATATTTCAAATCCTTCGAAATCCTACTGAATTACTGAAGTCAATTAAAAATTCATTGGAATTTTTGAAAATACCCTGAAATATTCAATATTCTTAACAATCGATTGAAATCCCTTGAAACTTTTTAAAGATTTTCAGATAATTAAAAATACCCCAGAATCACAAAAATCCTTGAAATCATTTCAAAATATTCGAATATATTGTCAGTCCCTTCAAATCCATTCAAATACCCTGAAATATTTACATTCCTTCAAAATCACTTAAAACTTTCTACAGTTTTCGCAAATGCCTTACAATAATTTAAAATATTTCTGAATTTAAAAAAATTTCTGAAATCCTATTGAATTAATGAAATCATTTGAAAATTTCTCATAATTTTGCAAATGCGCTGAAATATTTCAAACAAGTTGGAATTTTAAAGAAGTGATTAAAAAGTGATTTTAGAACAAAAAGTTTCTGAAAGTGACGGTGTTAGCCCAGATAATTCTTTGACAATTATTAAAGTGATTTTCACAGAAATTCCCTGGCCTAAGGTCACCCTGATAGTTTGTAAAACACTAATGACTTCAAATTCTCTATATTATTTATTACTTTGATTATGGATAGAATTACATGCGAGAAGCCCATGAAGAAGCACTAGTTGAATGAAAATCAGTAATTTCGAAGTGATACGACGAATAATTTAAAATACCCTCAAATATCTAAAAATATTTTGAAATCCTACTAAAGTACTAGAGTCAACTGAAAAAAAAATTAATATCCTCAAAAGTCGATTCAAATCCCTTGAACCTGTTTCAGGCTCTTAAAATAATTAAAAATACCCTAGAATTTGAGAAAATCTTTGAAATCACTTCAAATTATTCAAAGATATTGAAAGTTTCTTGAAATTCATTCAAATACCCTAAAATATTTAAAATCCTACAAAATCCCTTAAACCTTTCTACAGTTTTCGCAACTGCCTTACAATAATTTAGAATATGTCTGAATATTTAAAAAAAAATTTAATCCTATTAAAAAACTGAAATCATTTGGAAATTTCTTATGATTTTGCAAATACCCTAAAATGTTTGAAACAAGTTAGAACTCTAAAGAAGTTTTTCAAAAGTGATTTGAGAAAAAAGTTCCTAAAAGTGACAGTTTCAGCTCTGGTCACTCTTTGGCAATCAATAAAGTAATTTTTACAGAAATTCCCTGCTAATGTGTAAAACACTAATGACTTCAAATTCTCCATATTATTTATTACTTACATTGTGGATTTAATTACAGCAGAAATCTCCATGAATAAGCACTACTTGAATAAAAATAAGTAATTTCCAAATTCCACGTAGAATAATTTGAAATACCTTTGAATAACTCAAATCCTTTGAAATCTCACTAAATTACTGAAGTCAATTGAAAACTCATTTGAATCTTCAAAAATACCCTAAAATATTTAATATCCTTAAAAATTGATTAACATCCTTTGAAAATGTTTGAAGCTCTTAAAATAATTCAAAATACCCTAGATTCTAAAAAAAGCTTTGGTATCATTTAAAATTATTTGAATATATTAAAAGTTCCTCGAAATGAATTTGAATACTCTGAAATATTCCAAACAAGTTAGAATTTCAAAGAAGTGATTCAAGATTGATTTGAGATAAAAGGTCCTAAAAGTCACAGTCTCAGTCCTGATCATTGTTTGATAGTTACAAAAGTGATTTTTACAGAAATTGCCTGTCCTGCGGTCATCCTGATAATGTGTAAAACACTAATGGCTTCTAATTCTCTATATTATTTATTACTTCGATAATGGATAGAATTACAGGCGAGACCCCCATGAGAAAACAATAATTGAATGAAAATCAGTAATTTCGAAAATAAACGTAGAATAATGTGAAATACCGTTAGATACCTCAAATCCTTTGAAATCCTTCGAAACTTTTTAAAGTTCTTAAAATAATTCAAAATACCCTAGAATTTGAAAAAATCTTTGGTATTATTTCGAATTATTTAAATATATTGGCAGTTCCTTGAAATGCATTCAAATGTCCTGAAATATTTTTAACAAGCTAGAATTTCAAAGAAGTGATTCAAAAGTGATTTGAGAAAAAAAGGTCCTAAAAGTGACGGTGTCAACCCTTATCATTCTTTGACAGTGACTGAAGTGATTTTTACAGAAATTCCCTGACCTGCCGTCATCCTGCTAATGTGTAAAACACTAATGACTTCAAATTCTCGATATCAATTATAACTTCGATTATGGATGGAATTACATGCGAGACCCCCATGGAAAAGCACTAATTGAATGAAAATCAGTAATTGTAAAATGACACGTAGGCATGTGAAGGCAGGTACGTGCTCAAAGGCAGAATTACCAGATTTAACGATACGTGCTCGCATAAAAACTTCTCGTAGATTGTAGGACGCAGCGATAGCCACGAAGTGTCTTTTTATCGAATGAGCGTAATCCCCTGCAGTTTTATTGGTCGGGGGTGAGACCTTCTCACCCCTTCGGTTGTATCGGACTCGACTCGGCAGTTCTTCTGCTTCAGTTTTTTTACCGATTTTTTCCCAGACAGTCCCGGAGGACCAATTTCGCGATACGAATCTGACAATATATGGAGACGTCAGTTTAAAGGACGTAAAGCGAGTGAGAGGTGAGACTCTATGGTATATGGTCGCCAAGGACCAAGTGCCACCTCCGGCGATCCATAAGCGTGATCTACCACCGACACCTCCACCCTTGATATCAGTTTCCCCACCCCATAGATTTCATAATAAGGGTCGAGATTTAGAAAAAAGATGATTCGTCCCATGAGGGTAGGACAAGATTTTATTTTAGACTATAAATGGTCATGGGAGTGTGTATGGAAATCCATATGACTGAATATTTAACGACCTCAATTTTTTTATAGCTATGGATTTCAAACTTTTGTGACTAATTATAAACAAACTAAGCGTCTGATCAAAAATTCAAAAACACCTTTGAATTCGTCTCCGCGGTATCTAGGCGCGCATTTTTGTGCTTTTCGAACTATTTTTTAATAAATGAAATCACTTGTTATTATTTAATAATTTGCAAATCACGATGAAGAAACTAGGTATCTAATCAAAAAAACTGAAAGCACCTTCTGATTCCTTTCAGAAATAGCAAAGTGGTGTTTTTTGAAAACATTTTTATTAATTTATAAAAAAAAGTAAACTATCTTTGACTATAGTTATTTGTTGAATGAATGTTTTGTTTGAAGAAAATTGTTTTGCGGATTTCAGTGACAGAAAAATTAACTTCCAAAGTTGAAAACATAATTGTAAAGAATTTTTTCCGTGAAAAAATGTTCCCCGAAAAACAAACAATCTTTTTTATAAAATTTTTGAAAAACGATAGTGAGAGAAATATTGAATTGCAAAAAAAAATGTTAAAATAAATGTTTTTTGTAAGTTTTAAATGTTCTATTCATTCAAAAGGATATTTTCCAGTTGAAAATACTTTTAAAAAATACCTTAGAAAACTATTTTAACAATTGTAAAATTTATATTAACAGAGTCTTAGTTTTTGTATTTATTTCTCAACTCTTGAAAATTTTGAATTTCGTAATTTTGAAATGTTAATAGTGGAACATAAACTGTTTTTACTGCTTATAGGTTAACAATTATTAATTCGTAAGTATTGAGCCAAGTAGCCGTGAAACTTTATTGTCAAATTTTAATTTTATTTAATTTTTCACAGAATATTCACATTTTCTACAAATTAGTTTAACCTTGAAACAAATTGTTGAACTTCCAACTCGAAAAGATAAATTCTCAAGCTAATTGTCGAATTTTCAAACAAAAAAGATTTAACTTCAACCTAGAACGTTTGCATTTTCAAACAAATATTTAAATTTTAAGCCAAATATACGAATTTCTATAAACAGTTGAATTTTTAATCCAAAAAGTTGAATTTTCCACACAAAAAATCAATTTTCAATTCAAATGCAAACGAAGAATTTTCTGTGAAGAGATTGAATTTTCAACAGAAAAATATGAATTTCCAACAAACGACTCAATTTTAAACCAAAAGGTTGCCTTTTCAACCAGAAAGTGAAATTTTCAAACTAAGAAGATTAGTCATTTACAAAAAAGAAACGATTCTTTAACTAAAGAATATAGATGGAAAAATAAACGTTTCAACTTAAATAATGAATCTTCAACCAAAATTTTTTTCTTTTTCTGACAAAATAGTTTTACTCTTACCCAAATAGTTAAATTTTTGTTGAAAAAAATCAATTTTCGAAAAAATAGACAAACTTCAAACCAAAAAGATGAATTTTTGAATGAAATGAATCTTCAACTAGAATTGGTTAAAAAATAATGGATTTACAACAAACAAAACGCATTTTTAACCAGAGAGATACATTTTCAACAAGAAAGATAAATTTTCAACGACCAAAGTAATGGTTGGTATTTCCACATAAAATTTTTTTCATTTTAAATGAAAAACAATTGAAAAACATATAAAAAACTTAATATTTAAGAAATAGTTGAGACCTCGAACAAAGAAGAATAATTTTCAAACAAACACTTGAATTTTCATTTAAAAAAAATTAAGTTTCTGCTAGAACTAGAGTTTTTATAAAATGAAAAAAAAAATGTCAAAAATATTTGAATTTTTAATTATGAAAGATGTTGATTTCATTTTCAACCATGAAAGATTTCAGTTAAATTTCGAAGCACAAACTATGATTTTTAACTAAAAGTTAATTTCTGGTCAAAATAGTCGCATTTTCAACCAAAAAGGATGCTTTTTTAGGAAAATTGTTGTATTTTCAAACAAATAATAAAATTATTAACTGAAAATATAACAGTCAGGAGAAAGCAACTGCAAAAAAATTATATTAAAATCAAAAGACAAGTAAAATGAAGTACTAACAGGAATATTATACCAAGATATTCGCGAAATAAAATCTTCAAAATTTCCTAACTTTTCCGTGACCAATTTTTCATTTTCCCTGATAATTCAAAATTTGGTCAAGTAGCATTTATGATATAGAATCTCTCAGAAACGGAATAGAACAATTTTAGATTAAAATGGCAAAATTTCAAATTTATTATCCTTACAGTTATTTGAAGTCCCTCTTCTCAAAATTCCCTCAATTTTGCAAGATTCTTTTCTAAATTCCTGACCTTTCCCTGAATTTTCGTGATAAATAAAATTACCTAAACTTATATTTTCTCCTATTTCTCAAACTTTCAACGAAATATCTTCTCAATAAAAAAGATTAAAAAATTTAAAACATGCTCACAACGTTTGAAAAATTGTCCCACATATGTAGGGTAATCGGTACAATAATTGGCCACTTAAGGAAATTTTTTATTTTGATAATTCATGAAAAATATTTTTAACACAAATTCTTTTCTAAACGTAATAAAAAAATATTTCAGATGAAAATTGCAAATTAAAAAATTTATTTATATATTTTGAACTAAAAATGACTTTTCTACAATATAACCTGATTTTTCAAAAACAAAATGTTTAATATATTTCATACTAAATATATATTATATCTATTATATAAAAAATATATATATATATTTAATATATTTGAACGAAATATTTAAATTTTCAACAAAATAATGAAATTATTAACAAAATACTTGAATATTTAACAAAATGATTGAGTTATCCACAAAATCATTGAATTTTCAACCTCAAAACATGAATTTTCAACAAAAAGTGCAATATATGATATTTCAACCAAGAACTATGAAATTTCGTTCAAAAAATTAATTTCAAATCCACAGATACAAATTTTTAACGAATAAAGATTTTTCAGTCATGAAGCAAAATGTTCATCTAAACTGTTAAACTTTCAAGCCAAAAGACGAGTTTCCTATGTAAAAGTTGAATTACCAATCAGAAAATATGAATTTTCAGCAAAAAAATTAATTTTCAACAAAATTAGGTCAATTTCCAACCAAAGAGTTGAATCTTCTTTCGGAAAAAAAATTTCAACAAAGTAGTTCAGCTTGAATTTTGATCATTGAATTTTCATCCAAAAAATATTTCAATTTTAATTTTCAACATTTAAATATGAGTTTCAAATAAGAAGTAAGTTTTCATCGAAGATATTCAAATTTTCAATAAAACAGTTGGATTTTTAATCAAAAAGAATGACTTGTAAACAAATTTATGGAATCTTCAACCGAATATTTGCTTTTTTTATTCAAGAAGAGTGAAATTTCTACTAAAACAGATGAATTTTGAAATCAAAAAATCAAATTTGAAAAAAAAAAATTGAATTCTCATCCAAAAAGGATTTTAGTTTGACTAATGAACATTAAAATTTGTGTTTTAAACAAGAAAGTCAATTATCTACGAATTTACTGATTTTTCAACCCAAAAAGGCGAATTTTCAACAAAAAAGTTAAATATTTAAACAAAAAGGATGACTTTTTAACAAAATTATTGACTCTTCAACCAAATAGTTGCATTTTCGTTCAAGAAAGATGAAACTTCTACTAAAACAGAGGCATTTTTATATAAAAAAATGAAATTAAAAAAAAATTTGAATCTTCATCAAAAAAAGATTTTAGTTTATCTATTCCACATTAAAATATGTGTTTTGAACAAGGAGTCAATTTTCTTCATTTCTTGGATAAGAATACAACTGATGGTTGAAAATTCAATAAATTTGTTGAAAAGTCATCCTTTCTGGTCCAAAAATCTACTGTTTTCTTGAAAATTCAACCATTTCGTAGAAAATTTACCTTTTGAGGAAAATTTACATTTTGTGTTGAAAAATCAACTGAAATCCTTTTTTGATGAAAATTCGACTATTTTTTTTTAACTTATCTTTCTTTTTGAAAAATTAATCTGTCTGAGTAAAAAATAAATCTTTCTTTGACAAAAATGCAACTGTTTTGTTGAAAATTCAATAAATTTGTTACGAAGTCATCCTTTCTGGTCCAAAAATCTACTTATTTATTGAAAATTCAACTATTTTGTAGGAAATGTACTTTTGAAAAAAATTCACATTTCATGTTCAAAAATCAAGTCAAACATTTTTTGGATGAAAATTCAACTATATTCTTTAATATTTGTCTCTCCGATTCAAAAAATCATCTGTTTCAGTAGAAAATAATCTTTCTTAGATGAAATTGCAAGTTTTTGATTGAAACTTGAATCTTTTTTTTTTAGTTCATCCTTTTTGTATGAAAATTCAACTGTTATTAACGGAAATTCGTCAGTTTAGGTTGAAAATTCAAGTATCTTCTTAGGAAATTCAGTTCTTATTAAAACTATTTCGTTTTAAAATTTTGTTCAAACCACTTTGTCCAGAAATAATTTTGTTGTTGAAGATTCATATTTTTAGTTGAAAATTCATCTCTTTGGTTAAAGTTGGACTATTTAGTTGAAAACTGATCTTTTTCAATTGAAAATTAAACTGCGTGGGAAAAAGTTGAACTATTCTGTTGACATTTTTTGTTAATGAAGCTTTATCTCTTTGCATGAAAATTTAACTATTTTGTTGACAGTTAATTTTTTTGGTGAAAATTTCTATTTTTCTGGTTGAAAATTCAATTTTTGTACAGAAAATTCGTATTTGGCTTTAAGGTTCACCAGCTTAGGTGATTTTTTTCTTTCATTACTGAAAAATCTTTATTTTTCGGAAACTTGTCTTTTTAATTAAAAATTTTTTTTTTTTTCAATGAAACTTCATCGTTCTTGGTTGAAATATCAACTATTACACTTGTTCGTTGCGAATTTATCTTTCAGGTTAAAAATTCAATCATTCCGTTGAAAATATAATTGTTTTGTAGAGAATCTAAAATTTTGTGGAAAATTTAAGTATTTTTTCAAGAAGTCATCTTTTATCGTAAAAAGGTCACTTTTCTTGTTTGAAATAAATAAATTTGCAAATACCTAATTTGTATATATAAATGTTAGTGTTATTGTTAATGGTCAAGAAACCAAAAATTGGTCAAAGAAAAATCATTGAATTTTAAAAATAGA
>CAKNXH010000486.1:156373-167748 GCA_932178445.1 Andricus quercusramuli | reverse complement strand
CACTCTTTTATTTTTCGTTGAAAATTAATCGTTTTTAGTGTAAAATTCAAGTATTTGGTTTAAAATTTAAATGTTGGTTAAAAATTAAATTTTGTTGAAAATTCAACTCTTTTAAAGAAAAATCGTATTTTTGACTTAAAAGTCTTTTTGGGTGGAAGCTTGGATCATTACGGAAGAAAATTCAACTATTTGGTTAAACGTTTTGAATATAAAATTCGTCCTTTTTTAGCGTAAATTTCACTGTCTACTGAAAAATTCGTCTTCTTGTATGTTGAAAATTCAACTATTCGTTTGGAAATTTAATCCTTTTGCTCGAAACTTCAATTATTTTGTTATAGATTCAAGTGTGAGGTTGATAATTAATATATTGTTATTGAAAATTTATCCACTCTTTGAAAATTCAATTATGTGGTAAAAAATTCAACTATGTGAATAAGCATTCAACCATTGTGTTGGAAGATCAATTATTTCTTAAAAATTCAATTCTTTGTTTTGAATTCGTCTCTTCTGGATAGAAAATTCGTCCTTTTAGATTGAAAATTCATCTTCCTTAGTTGAAAATTCAACTGTTTTATAAAAAAATTCGTCTTTTTGGCCTGAAGATTCGACTGCTTGGTTCGAACTGCTTGTGGTTGAAGATTACTATTTCTTGTTTAAAAATCCGACCATATGGTTGAAAATTCATCTATTCGGTTTAAAATTTAATCATGTTAGATAGATAGATAAACGTTTATTTTTCAGCCTGCTGGCCTTGAAAAACTGACTTGCTTACACATCCATTTTTTACAGAATTTCCTTCAAACTAACCCTTAAAAACTAACATACATCCATTCCTTATCTCTACGCCGCACGCTCGTATCGCCTTGCCTTCCTCGCTTCGCCTCGCTCGCATGTCCCTACTTTTTCGCATTGCCTCACTTGCCAACCTCTGTTTTCGCAGCTAATACCTATTACTTATCTACTATTTACAATATTTACATCTTACTTATATCTACTTTCTCTCCTATTTACAATCTTTCCTTCTCCACTCCTCTTCCTCCTTCCTTCTCTTCATCTCCATCTTACCCACCACTCCCTTCCCCCATGCTACTGCCCTTCTTTCCCCCTTTTCATGCAGCAATGCCTCCATGCTTATCTCACTTCTTTCCACCTCCCCGCACTCCTCCAGCCAGTGCTCCACTCTTGCATCCCCCTTTCCGCACAGTTCACACATCCTCTTCTCTCGAGAGAGCCAAAACCTATTGAAACCCTCCATACACCCACACCTCATCCTCGCTATAAGTTCCTGACTTCCTTTCTCTCCTTTCACACAAAAATATTGCGCTCTTGCCCTTGGCATAATCCACACATAGTTCCCGTTAAATCTTGACTCTCTTATTCTCTCTTCCCCTTCTGTCTTCTCTCTCTCCATGCTGTTTTGCTTAACCAATTCATAAACTTTCCTTCCTTCCTCGTGCATCCTTCTCACTTCATCCATCTGCAATCCATGCATTCTAAAATACCGTTCCCTCTCCGCCTCCATCTTCCCACCCCCTCCCCTGTTCTCCTTCTCCCACCAACACTCCCTAACCAGCCTACTCCCCCCCTCTTCCAAAAATTTCTCCTCATATTTACTCGCCCGGCTCCCTGCTAGAATTCCTACACTCGTTCTCCCCGTCTCCCTCCTGACAATATACTTAGGCGTGTTCCTTGCCAACCCCAGGGTCCACTTTACATACCTCTCCTGCGTTCTATTTACCTCTTCACTTTCCTTCCACCCCCACACCTCTACCCCATACAATAGCACACTCATCACTAGTGAATCAAACAATTTCATTCTCCTTCCAAAGTCATCTGCGAATAACTTCATTCCCAACCCCCACACCTGCCTCATCACCACATTTGCCCTCCTCACTCTCTCTTTTATGTGACCATCCACTCCCCCCATTCCTTCGAAACACGAAGCCCAGGTACACAAACTCTTTCACCTCCTGTACCTCCTTTCCCTTCCACTTCCACTCCCTTCCCTTATCCCTTCCCCCTCCTTTTCTGAACACCAAAACCTTGGACTTTTCCGCATTCAGCTCTAACCCCTTTTCATCCAGGTATCTTCTCAACCTCTTCATCATCTCCTTTAAGGCCTCCTCGCTGGTTGCCAGCAACACTATGTCATCTGCATACGCTAGTGACCAAATTCTAACCCCTCCTATCCTTACTCCTCCTACCACCCCGGCCTCCAGCTTACTTTCCATATCCGCAATTAAAATCGCAAAAAGCGTTGGGCTAAGTGGACACCCTTGCCTTAGACCCCTATCCATCCAGAATCCCTCGGAAATCCCCTCCCCTCCTCTTACCTTGTCTTTGGTCTCTTCATATATCTCCCTTACCCTTTCAATTAGGCCTCTCTCTACTCCCCTATCCTCCGTTGCCTCTCACAACTTCCCCCTATCCACCGATGGAAATGCGGCTTTGAGATCCACAAAAAACGCGTACACTCTCGTCCCCTTCTTCGCTAATTCTCTATCCACCACGTGCTGCATCACGTAGATATTGTCGATAGTACTCCTACCCGCCCTAAATCCCGCCTGCGTCTCCGGCAATATTCCTTTCCCCTCGACATCCTTCCGCAGTCTCTCTGCCACCACCATCGCGTATACCTTATACGCCGTATTCATTAGCGTAATCCCTCTATAATTTTCCTGCCTATCTCTATCCCCTTTCTTATACAGTGGCACTATTAGCCCTTCTCTCCACCCTCCTGGGAATCCCTCGCCCCTCCATACTTTCTTCACTACCTCCTTCAGCCTCTCCCTAACCTCTTGTGTACTAAACAGCCATGCTTCGTTCTCTACCCCATCCAGCCCTGCTGCTTTTGACCTCTTCAACTTCCTTATCTGCTTCTCTATCTCTTCGTCCTTCAACTCCTCCATCTCTGCCTCCCCCGTTCTTCTACTTCCCCCATCCTTCTTCCTTGAATCCGAGCCCTGGAATGATTCTTTGAAAAACTCTCTTCACTCCTCACTCCCTATCTTCTCGCTAACCCCCACCCTACGCTTCCTAAACCTATTTATTATCTTCCAGACGTCCCCTTCTGTCTTAACATTTGCTAACTCCTCTTCCAGATCTTTCTCCTTTTCTTGTTCTTTCTTCTTACACACCAATCTAAACCCCTTCCTCATTTCTACGTACTCTTCCCTTCTCGCATTACCCTCTTTCCACTTCTTGTACTTCCTCTTCACCTTCCTCTTCATCTTTTTACATTCCCTATCCCACCACGGCTTCACCATTCCTTTCTTCTTCTTTCTAAATACCTTCTTTTGCACACAACCTTTCACCTTCTCTTTCAGATCCTCCCATATCTCTTCCACCGACTCCCCTCCAAAGCGCACCTTTCCTCATGACCACATAATCTATCACCGATACCCCCACCTTACTTAAATATGTGTATTCTCCCTCTTCATCCCCATTTGCCATACCATTCGCCACTGCCCACCCTCTATCCTCCATCCAGTCCCTTAGAATCTCCCCCTCCTTATTTATTACATTATCCTTCGATTTCCTCTCGAAGCTCTCCCCTTCCCTGTAAAGTCCCCCTTCGCTCCCCATTCTCGCATTAAAGTCCCCACCCAATACCACCATACCCTCTTCTCTTTCGCCCAGCAGGTCTTCCACTCTTTCTTTAATTCTTTCCATCCCATCCTTGTTGTACACTGTCATAAACTTACACTTTATCCCTCCTATTTTTATTTCCCTCATTTGCACTCCCTCCCCCTCTTCCTCTCCATGAACTTTTTCCTCTAATCCATCTCTAACCCCGGTTATAATTCCCCCACTGGCCCTTCCTTTCTTCTTTACTCTGACCGCCTCCTGAAGCCTCCACCTATACCCTTTAATCATGTTCATAATCATATTTCTTAGTTGAAAATTCATTAATTGTTCATAACATTCGATGTTTATTTTGGCTTTAGCGTCAGAATAAATGATTCAAATAATTTTTAACTGAACCAGACGTTTCGGCGCACAATGGTTCTTTTATAAGTAGCGTATAAAATTTTAATGCAATATAATTATCTCGTAAATCTGAGATTTTATCGGAATTTGAAAGTCGAATTGTGATTGAACAGATTTTCGTCAACTCACATTTTGAAAATTCCAAATCAAATTCCAAATAAAAAAGATGAAGTTTCAATTAATATATAAGATTACGTTTCTACATTCAGATAAAAGACAACATGCCAAAAATATAATATTCGAATTACCACTTAAAATATCTTGAAAAACCCGAATTTTCAACAAAATAGTTGAAATTTTCAACCAAAGAAGTGCCATTCTAACCAAAAAGGTGAAATTTCAAATAATAAGATTACTTTTCTACATTTAGATAAAATACACCATACCAAAAATATAGTAGTTAAATTTTCACGTAAAAAAATGTTTGAAAAAACGAAATTTCGACAAAATAGTTCAAATTTTCAACCCAAGAAATGAAATTTGTACCAAAAAGATGAAGTTGCCACTAATAAGATTACTTTCATACATTTAGACAAAAGACAACATACCAAGAATATAATAATAGTTAAATTTTCACTTAAAAAATGTCTAACATAAAAAAAAATAATAATTTTCAACCAAAAATTAAATTTCGAAACAACGATATGAATTTTGAAGCAAAAAATATAAAGTGTCAGTTAATAAGATTACTCACTCTACATTTAGATAAAAGACAACATACCAAAAATATAATGTTAAATTTTCACTTGAAAAATGTTTGAAAAAAAAACGAATTTTGAACAAAATAGTCAAAATTTTCAACGAAAGAAATAAATTTTGAACCAAATATATGAAATTTCAATTGATAAGATTACTATTCTGCACTTGGAATACGATTTGGTTGAATCAGCGAAAAATTCCGTTGGTATGATAGTTGAATCTTCACTTTAAAAAATGTTAAAAGAAACGAATTTTAAACCAAGGAAATGAATTATAAACTAAAAATGATGAAATTTCAACTGATAAGATTACTTTCCTACATTTAGATAAAGGCAACACACCAACAATATAATAGGTAAAATTTCACTTACAAAATGTTTGGGAAAAAACTAATTTTCAACAAAATAGTAAAATTTTTAATCAAAGAAATCAATTTTGAACCAAAAAAGATGAAGTTTCAACTAATAAGATTACTTTTCTACACTAAGATAAAAGTCAACATACAAAAAATATAATAAGTAAAATTTTACTTGGCAAATATTTGGGAAAAAAGTAATTGTCAACAAAATAGTTGAATTTTTAAACAAAGAAATACAATCTTAACAAAAAAGATGAAATTTCAACTAATAAGATTACTTTTCTAAATATGACTACTTTTCTACATTTAGATGAAACACAACATACCAAAAATATAATAGTTAAATTTTCACGTGAAAAATGTTTCAAAGAAACGAATTTTCGACAAAATAGTTAAAATTTTCAAAGAAATAAATAAAATCTGAACCAAAAAGATGAAATTTCAACTAATAAGATTACTAGAATTCAAGAATTTGAAATCAGACTAAAATCGAATTCAAAATCCCATTTAACGTCCAATAATCAAGTCAATCTATAGAATTCCTGAAAACGAAACTAGAATTCAACGATAAAATTTGAACAACCACCACCAAATGCTCCTATTGCAATTCCTAAAAAACAAAATAGGAAAAAATTTGTTTCTTCGGACAAAAATAAAAAAGAGGAAAGAAAAATGAGAAGGCCACCAACCCAAGCAATTTGGTTGAATCAGCAACCGATTTTGTTCGTATAATAGTTAAAAACTTCACTTTAAAAAATGGTAAAAGAAACGAATTTTCAAAAAAAAAAAATGAATTTTGAATAAAAAAAGATGAAATTTCAACTAATAAGATTACTTTCCTACATTTAGATGAAAGATAGCGTATCGAAAATATAATAGGTAAAGTTTCACTCGAAAATGTTTGCAAAAAAACTAATTTTCAACAAAAGAGTTAAATTTTTAACCAAAGAAGAGCATTTTGAACCAAAAAATATGAAGTTTCAACTACTGGTATTACTTTTCTACACTTACGAATACGATTTGTTTGAATCAAAAAATGTCTGTGTTGGTAAAATATTTTATTCATAACAGGATAACTTGAAAAATGTTTTTGTTGCTAAAATATTTTGATTATAAGAAGATAATTTAGTAGAATAAAACAAAAATAACTATGTAAAATTAAATTAAAATCAACCAGAAATAACTTTCCATTAAAATTACCAATTACAAAAGACATTCAATACTGTACTGAACCAATTTTGAAACAAATTTCTTATTTAAACTAGATTCTTACACTGCGTCCCTTATAAATATTGTTTATAACTGTCTTTTCCAGAATAAAAATTAACCATTGATGAGGGCCAACATTGTACGCCGAAACGTTTGGCTCAATTAAAAATCAATTGAGTTATTTATTCTAACCCTAAAGCCGAAATCAATATCCAATATTATAAACAATTATTTTCATCGAGGTTCAATATAATCTTCCCACTGAGTATTATGAAAATTCATTGTTTCTGTTTTTATTCTAGGCATCTATCAAATGAGACCAAATAACCAATTTTGACTTAAAGGGGGGGGGGGGGGGTGTTCGTATTTGTGCCGTCATTTTGGGGTATCAAGTTTCGTGTGATAATCTGTCACGAGGAACAAAAGGGGTGGAAAAAATCTTCAAAATAGCGTGACGTAATTTTTTATCGGTCCCCGTTACGTCAATCTATTGTCATAAAGGGCATCAAACTTCCCTATATTTTGTTCAGCTTTAGCAGGCTTCAAAAGTTTGTTGAGGTTTAAAATGGTCAATGACGAATCGCATTTTCACGATGATTGGTTGCTCAATACCAGTTGAATCTGTCCAGAACATTTGTTCGATGTTACCATTCGTGACGGTGACCATCGATCGACGAGTTTACTATCCCCGAACTCGTGTTCACCCTTCAGGATACCCCCAACTGATGATTCGTCATCCATGCACCCCATGAGGTGAATCAATCGCTACCTATGCATCGCACTGCCCGCACTGACCGAAACTATAATCTACATCGAAACAGTATTGGCTGAGAGGAAGGGACCGTCATCTGTTAATTACGGTATCGGGTAATAGATCCTTCATCTGAAACTCTGATGTTTCAATTTAGGATGGCCACAACATTTGCGTTTCAAGATTCCAAGTGCAGATTTAGAAAGGGGTAATTGGGGCGAAACAACCCCCCCCCCCCCCTTACCCAAAATTTAAGATACCAAATAAATAAATGGTCAATTCTTATAGCAGGTACAAAAGGGGCCGCACTCTAATTACGCAACGGATTATAGGCCCTCTTTGAGACCCCCGCCCCCACTGTTTCTGTACGTAATGTTTAGTTTTCAAAAATGTTTTTTTTTCAGTCTGACAATGTCATCCGTCAAAGACTCAGTAATGGTATCTGTTCTTCGTTCTTAATTGAAGTTTTGTTTTTATTTTAAACATTTTTGAAAGTTTACTATATTTACCGTTTTAATGGAGGTTTTTAATTTTATGAATTGTTGATGTTGTTTACCATCACAATATCAGCAATAAATATTTGACTGAGGAGGGCTGACATAGCTGCCGAAGCGTTTCGAAAAATTTTAAATTGGACGAATTTTGTATTGATTTTGACCTATCACTGGAGACTATATTTTGACACATATTCTACAAGGTTTTTATGATCAACAATGTTTTACTGATTATTGCCAGTAGAATTAAGCTGGGTGTCCGAGAACTTCATTTTCGAAATTCCCTTATTTTTCCTTGTCTAATTTTTCATTTTCCTTGATCATTAATATTCAAATACCAGCATTTAAATCTTGAAATAATTTTAACATAGAATCTTTTGTGAACGGAATAAAACAGTATTTCTGATACGAATTTAAAATTTTCAAATTTCTTCATTCATTTTGAACAAAAGAATTTCTTTTCTACTATAAAAAATGGCTTTTCAATGAAATACTTGAATTTTCAACAAAGTAATTGATTTCTTAACATAGTTGAATTTTCAACCTAAAAAGATAAATTTCCAACAAAAAGTGTCATAGTTTATATTTGAATCAAAAACATGAAATTTATATTATAGAAAAAAATAAGTTTTTTGAAATCAAAAAGACAAATTTTCAGCAAATAAAGACTTTTCACTAAAGAAAGGAAATTTTAACTAAATTGTTGAACTTTTAAGCTAATAGACAAATATTCTCTACACAAATTGAATTTACAAAAAAATTTTTGACTGCTGCAAGAAATTTTTTTTCCATGAAACTGATGCATTTTTACCTGACAAAAATGAAAGCTTGAACCAAGAAAATTATTCTCTTTTCAGCAAAAATTGAGAATTTTCAACTAAAAAAGATAAGTCTCTAAAAAATGGGAAAATCACATTTTCAGTTAAAAAAATGAATTAAAAAAAAAAAAGAATTTTCCACTGAACCGTTTAATTTTTAACCAAAGACATAAGCTTTCAATTACAAAAATTAATTTTTTAAAATGTTGTTTAACTTTTACCCAAGTAGTTGAATTTTCAATTCAAAAAGATTATTTCTCAACAAAATAGTTAAACTTTCAACGAAAGATAGTTGCGTTTTCATAAAAAAAAAAAAAAATTTCTACCAAAGCTGATAAATTCATAATAAAATATAAATTTTTAAATAAGAGATATGTTTCTACGAGAAAAATTGAATTTCAAATCCAAAGAGACAAATCTTCATCAAAAAGGATGACTTTTTAACAAAATTGTTGAATTCTCTACACAATAGTTGCATTTTTATTTTTAAAAAAGTTGAAATCTCTCTGAAAAAGGATGAATGTTTATTTACTAAGAGAACAAATTTGAAAGAAATAGACGAATTTTCATCCAGAAAAGATTCCAGTTTATTTTTTAACACAAAAATACAAGTTCTAAACAAACAGTAAATTTTCTACGAAATAGTTAAATTTTCAACAAAACCGTTGAATTTTCAAACAAAGGTATCACTTTTTGAATAAATAGTTTTATTTTCAACCAAACAGTTGCATTTTTATTCGAGAAAAATGAAGATTTTACTAAAACAGGTGAATCTTTGAATGAAAAAGACGAATTTTCGGAAAAAGTGTTGAGTTTTCATCCAAAAGGATTTTAATACCTTTTTCTACAAAAAAATAAAAATTTTAAATTAAAAGTTAATTTTCTAGAAAATAGTGTAATTTTCAACAAAACAGTTGCATTTTTGGCCAAGAAATATGAAATATTTCTAATGAAAAAATATGAACTTACAAATTAAAAAGACAAATTGTCAGAAAAAATATTTTTCATCCAAAGAAGATTTCAGTTAACTTATCAGCAATAAAATATGAATTTTAATCAAGTGGCTAATATTATACGAAAAGAGTTTAATTTTTAACCCAAAAAGTCAAATTTTTAACAAAAGTGGTTGAATTTGCAAAAGAAATCATGTATTTCCAAGAAAATTGTTAAAATTCTTGTACCTAAATTTATAATCACTAAGATATGAAATTTCAACACAAAAGTTAATTTTGAATCAAATAGTTAAATTTACAGTTGAAAATCTGCAATCTTGTGTCCTTTTTCCCAAAAGGTAATTTTTTTATTTTTATAACAAAGGTTTATAAAATTTTGCAGTTTTATTTTTGTTCGAATTTTGAACAAAAAAGTTAATTATTAATTTTCGAAAATTTGTCTTTTGTTTAGTAGAAAATGTATTTTTTCAATTCAAAATATGACCATTCCATTTTTGGCTCAACATTAATCTTTTTCAGTAAAGAATTCAACTATTACATTAAAAGTTTATATATTTTGTTGAAAATTGAATAATTTTGTTAAAAAGTAATTCCTTCTTGCTGAAAACAAATTTTTCAAACTAAAAATGCAACTATTCCATTTTTGATTGTAGATTCATTTCTTTTTGTTTAAAAATCCACTATTTGAAAGAAAATTCATGTATATAGTTGAAAAATTGTCTTTTTTACTAAAAAATTAACCGCCTTGTTTGAAAATTCAACTACTTGGCTGAAAGTTAAACTACTTCATTAAAAATTATGTGTTTTGTTACAGATTCATCATTTTAGTTTTTGTTCGTCTCTGTGGTTGAAAATTGAACCACTTGGTTGGAATGTTGTTGTTTTTTTGTTGAAAATTCATTTTTAACTGGAAATTTAACCATTTTTTTGAAAACTACCATTCTATTTAGGAAGCTGATTTATTAAATTGAAAATATATCCCATTTTTGGTTGAAAATGGATCTTTGTTAGTTGAAAGTTTATGTATTTTGTTAAAAATCCGTCTTTTTGGTCGAGGGTTTAACTATATTTTCGAAAATTCGTTGTATTCTTTGGTTGAGTTCAACTGTTATTGATTTCGAATAAAAATATTCTTTGGCTGAAATATCAAATATTACATTTTTCGTTGAGACTTCATCTCCTTTGGTTAGAAATTAATTTCTTTGTAGCAAATTCAACAATTTTTTTAGAAAGTAATTTTTTTGTTTAAAAATTATCATTTTAGTTGAGAATTAATCTATGTGTTTGAAAATTTAACTATTTTTGAAAATTTATTTTCGTACAAAATTAATTTTTTAACTTAAAATTGTAAGTATTTCATTTCCGATTGATAATTTACCTTTACAAGTTAAAAATATAAACATTTGAGTCAAATTTAATCCTTCCTTTTAAGAAATTCGACTGTTTGTTTCAAAATTCATATATTTTGTTGAAAATTTGTCTTTTTTGTAGATAATTATACTGTTTTGTTGAAAATTCGTTCTTTGTTGGCTAAATATTAATTTTTCACTGAAAATTAAACTATTCGATTTTTGGTTGAAAATTTAATCTATTTCAGTTAAAAATTCAACTATTTGGTCAAAATTTCATATATTTTGTTGTAAATTGAACAATTCTGTTGAAAAGTAATCCCTTTTAGTTGGAAATTCACGAGAGTCTATACATAGTTTAGGCGAAGTAATCCACCATCATATCCTTCGAAAATAGGAATTTCATTCCACACAGCTCAAGTGTCACGTTTAGATGGTTTACTGCGCGACGTTACGTTTGGGCAGTGTACAGCTCTCCGCTGTATATCTCCAAGTCCCATGCTTTTACAGAAGACTTGGAGCTGTACAGTGACCAAACACGACGGAGTGCTGCACACCGCCCAATGCGACCTGGCGCTGTACACTGCCCAAACGCGACGTGGAGCGGTACGGAATGGAGGCGTCGATATTTTACATTTCCGTTCGCACAGAAGAGTTTATAATATCAATGCCTCCATTCCATTCCGCTCCACGTCGCGTATAGGCGATGTACAGCTCTCCGTTGCGTTTAGGCGGTGTACAGCTCTCCGTAGCG
>CAKNXH010000486.1:135379-151373 GCA_932178445.1 Andricus quercusramuli | reverse complement strand
TTGTTTAGTTTTCAAAAATTTACCTATTTGGTTGAAGATTTTCGTCATTCATTGAAAATTCGCTTTTTTTGCTGAAAATTCAATTATTTGGTTGAAATTTCTACTGTTTCGTAGAAATATCATTTTTTTTTTTGGCTTGCAAATTTTATAATTTTTGATTTGAAAATTTACCTCTTTTGGTAGAAATTTAATCTAGAAAAATGGATGTAGAGAAATGCAAAAAAAGTATTGATTAAAAGGGTTTTCATTTACGTTCAAAAATCTTCTCTTGATTGAAATATCAGCTATTACATTTCATGTTGATAATTAATTTTTTTAGGTTGACAATTCAACTTATTTAATTTATAGGAAACTGTAATGACCAAATTCAGGAAAAAAATTAGTTTTCAAAAATTACGTCACTTTTTCTCACTTTTTTTCTCTAATCACTTTTTTAAAGGAGAATATTACTTTAATCACTTTTTCACATATGGGTTTGCCAGTATTCAATTCAGGTCAATAAATATTTTGAAATTTTTATGCCTTTTTTTAAAATCTTTTGAAGTATTTAAAAATTTTTCCGGGAATTTTTAATAGATTTCAATCATGTTTAAGAATTTTAAACCATTTAGAAGATTCTTTTTTTTCTAATATCCAGGAAATGGCAAAGAATTTAAAATATTTTAGAGAAATCTAAAAGATTCCAACGAATTTCTGATAGATTTCAATAATTTTAATTGATTCCAGAGGATTTGAAGTACTTAAGGGTATTTAAAAATTTCTAATGAATTTCCAAGACCTTTAAAAAGCTTCCAGAGTTTTAAAAATTTGAAAGGTTTTGAAATATTTCAGGGTATGATCAAAGATTCCGAGGAATTTTCATTTGATTTCAGTAATTTGATGGGATTTCACAGGACTTTCAATTTTACGGGATATTTGTAAACAGTTTAGGGAATTTGCGGAAGCTTTCAAAATTTCACGGGATTTTAAAGGATTTTAAAATATTCGAAAAATTGTAGCATAATTTAAAACATTCAAACGAATCCTCAATTGATTTCAGTAATTACTGAAATAAATTAAAAATTTATGTTTGAGGATTTGACATTTTCTAGGGTGCTTCAAACTATTCAAAGGAATTTTCAAGAGCTTCAGGACGTTCTGAAGGATTTTAATGTATTTGAAATACTTTATATTATATTGTATATATCATCATATAGATTATGATCATTTGAGCAGATTTGAAAATCAAATAAAAAATGTTGAGTTTTCAAGCCGAATAGATGAATTTTTGACTAAAAAATATAATTGTAAACCCAAAAATATAAATTTTCCACCAACAATAATTATATTTTCAACCCCAAAAAGTTGCTTTTTCAATCAAATAAGTGAATTTTTATTTAATTAAGCGAGATGATTTTTGTAACAAAAATTAAAAAGCTGCATTTTCTGTCTTAACGTTTATTTGGAAAAAAATAATTTTCATCAAATTAGTTAAATTTTCAACCCGAGAAACATTTTTTTAACTAAAATGGTGAATCCTCAAACCCAGAGAAAATGAGTTTTTAACCAAATAGTTGAATTTTAAACCCAAGAGATAATTTTTTAACAAAGAAGATTGTCTATAACAAAATTCGACAAAAAATATGATCAATTTTAAATTTAAAAAAATTGAATTTCAATTTTTGAAAAATTGCATCTAAAGAAATGAATTTTCAACCAGGAAGGTCACCAAGAAAATTAATATTTCACCACAAAATACAAAGTTTCATCAAAATACAGAAATTTTCAAACAAATAGTCGAATGTTCAAATAAAGAAGATGAATCTTCAAACAAACATGGAATAGTTGATTTTTCGGTTTAAAAATTAATTTACGACAAAAAGGAAATTTCAACAAAATGGTTAAATTAAATTATGCTAATTTCTGGTTCTCAAAACTACTATTCAAAGGTGAACAATGCGATAATAATATAGAAAATGCTTATTTTTCATTTATTGTAAAAATCCCATTTTGAATTTTATTTAATAGTAAAGTTACTGGTGATCATGTCAAATATAAATTAAAATACTTCTCTATACTTGTATGCTTTTGTCTAGAATAGATGAAATGTTTGATTTTTCTGAGTCTTGAACTTTAAAAATAAAAGTTTTATTTGAAAATTAAATAATTTAATACATTTATATGACAAATGTGTCCAGAAAGCGTGATAAATGGAATCTTATAAAAAATTGGAATCAAATTCAAATAGTCGAATTTCATGTTATTAGTCTTACTAATGCTATTTAATTTTATTCATTACGTTAATTACGTTCTCAAATCATATAAGATTTTCTGTAAAATCTTCTAAAATTTTATACCAAAATTATAAATCTTAAAAAAAAAAAAGAATCTTTGAGGAAGTATTTCAAATTTGAAGCAAAGCGTTGTATACGTAGTTGAATTTTCAACAAAGAAGATTTAATTTTTACCAAGAAAGATAAATTTTCAACCTAACAGTAGAATTTTTTAGTCTCAAAATGATCACTTTTTGATCATGAATGAAATAGTTGAATTTTCATTTAAAAAGACATTTTTTCTAGAAAAGTGGAGTTTCTACAAAACAGATGAATTTTCTACCAAATATTTGCATTTTTTCAACGAGTTGTTGAATTTTCTACCCAAAAACATGAATTTCCAACAAGAAATAACTAAATTTTCCACTAAATTTTTTATTTTTCAAGCCAAAAAGACGAATTTCCTATCAAAAGGTTGAAATTTTAAACCGAAAATATGAATTTTTAACAAAAAAGTTAATCAATCTTTGAAAATTCGTCCCTTGTTCAATAAAAAATTAATTGTTTTTGAATTCAAAATATAACTTTTCCATTTTTGGTTTAAAATTGATCTTTTTTAGTTAAGAGTTCAACTACATGGTCAAAAGTTCACATATATTCGGTTGCAAATTGAATAATTTTGTTGAAAAGTAATCCCTCTTGGTTGAAGGTTAATTTTTTCAACTAAAAATTCAACTATTCCATTTTTGATCAAAGATTGATCTTTTTTCTTTGAAAATCAACTATTCGAAAGAAAATCCATGTAGTAAAAAATTTGTCTTTTTTAGTAGAAAATTAATCTTCTTGTATGAAAATTCAACTACTTGGCTGAAAGTTGAACTACTTTATTAAAAATTCTGTGTTTTGTTATAAATGCATGATTTTAGTTTTTATTCGTCTTTGTGGTTGAAAATTGAACCACTTGGTTGAAATGTCGATGTTTTTTGCTCGAACATCTATTTTTAACTGAAAATTTTACAATTTTTTGAAAATTACTTTTTTTGTTAAAAGTTAATTTTTTAAATTAAAAATATAACTTTTCCATTTTGGGTTGAAAATGGATCTGTGCTAGTTGAAAGTTTTTGTATTTGGTTAAAAATTTCTCTTTTCGGTTGAGGATTTAACTATATTTTTGAAAATTCGTTGTATTGGTTGAATTCAACTGTTATTGATTTCAAATTATAATCATCTTTGGTTGAAATATCAAATATGACATTTTTCGTTTAGAATTCATCTCCTTCGGTTAAAAATTAATTTCTATGGTGAAAATTCAACAGTTTTGTTGGAAAGTTATTTCTTTGTTTAAAAATTATCATTTCAGTTGAGAATTAAATTTTTAACTTAAAATTGTAGGTATTTCATTTTTGATTAAGAATTTGCCTTCATGAGTTAGAAAATTCGTCTGCTTGGTTGAAAATGCATGCATTATTTTCTTGAAAATTTGTCTTTCCTGGTAGAAAAAAAATGTAAGTAAATGAAAAAAATGCTGTCATTCATATGGAATTTAGTGAAATTTTCTCGCTACAATAAAGAAACTTTACTAATCATACACAACATTCACAAATCATATAAGATTTTCCGTAATATCTCTGAAAAAATGTTAGAAAATAAACCAATTTATTTTCTAAATAATGGGTAATTTCTAAACGGAAAATGTAACAATGTTCTGATTCTTCCAAATTCTCCAACAAGACCTAATTAAATAATACTCAATTGCATCGTGGAAGGAAAAGACAAAAACAAAAA
Source organism: Andricus quercusramuli (assembly GCA_932178445.1). Taxonomy (NCBI): domain Eukaryota; kingdom Metazoa; phylum Arthropoda; class Insecta; order Hymenoptera; family Cynipidae; genus Andricus; species Andricus quercusramuli. Next base: position 147,336 of record CAKNXH010000486.1, on the reverse strand, counting down.
AAAACTAGAACTAGAGCACGTGTAGTTCCAAATGACATATATCTAGATATTGAAAATTGATTGCAAGTGACAGCGGCTCTCTTCAGCGTCTCATCAATTCTGTGGTTCTTTAAAAGAGACTAATGATTGTCAAGTGTCGCCTTAATCAAAGGCTTCACCATGCAGATGACATCAGCTATTTGCTTCTAACAAGAAGATCTATATATCAATCTATATAATCTATATATCAATGAGAGAACTCGTTGTAACGACTTAACGATGTAACGATTGGTCTTCGATTGGCATGAACGGTATCACGTACTTATACATGCTGTTGGTTTCGACATAGCATAGGTCATACATGAGGCCCCAATCCAATAATTTTGCCAAATGATGTGTCGACCAAGCCCTATACGTCATGATATCCACCACTAATGCACGAGGTACACAAGTTCTGCCATCTGCGACCTGCGTATCGTTATTATCGACGCGATCAATCCCACTCAATTAGCCTGATCATTGATTATTGCCTCGTCTAATGTTCGGATTCATGCCTACACCATTGTGTAAGCAGACTGAGAACCTGATTCAGAAACAAGAATTGAGATTGTGTCTACAGTACAATTTCATAATTCCAGAAGTTTTTAATATGCTAGTTTCACCTGTATAAACTTTATTGCAACATTTACATTTTATCAAATAAATAACAACAGACAAGTTTTCAATGCTATCGTCTTTTTTCTTCAATGAATGATTATCTGAAGTCATAGCGTCTTTGAAATAAAGATTAATGTTAATTTTCATTTTTGGGTGATTCTGATACAGATTTTGATTCTGAGTCAGATTATTAAATTTTCCAATGAGCAAAAGAAAACAATCCAAAATATTCAAAAACATTGCTAAAAATTTCTAAAATTCAATACATTCTTTTAAAAAATGTAATAAAAAGAAAGGTTTCTTACGATAAAAGTGAGGTAAAACTATGTACACTCAATTTAAAGAAATATTAAATTATTCATAAACAAAACCCTGGAGATCGGAAAAAATCATGGCTTAGGAAAGTTTGGAAAATTTTCGAAATTTGTTCATTTAATTTTCCAAATATTTCCTAAATTCATTTGACAATTCCTGTAACTTTTTATAAGAATAAGAAATTTCGAAAGGCAAACATTTTTTGCTGAATAAAAAATTCACTGTGAAATTTTCAAAGTGTTCTGAATTTATATAAAAATAAAATGAAGTTTTCAGAATGCAGTGTTTTTTTAAATTTAAAAAATGTTTGAATGTTTAGCAATTCTCAGAATCTTCAAAATTTGTGAAATTCTCAACATTTCTTTAAAGCTCTACTAAAAAATTCGGTGAATAAGAAATTCACCATAATGTTCCCGCACAGTATTTGGTAACCTTGGACGCCGCGGCCGACGTAAGGTGGAGGGATCAAAATTTGGATTTGGACGAGGAGTCATCTGATGATAATTTGACAGTGCAGAATTAGCTTCATTATCGTAAGGTTCAAGCAAAGCATTATATTCTGTAAAAAAAAATAAGGATTATTGTGATTTGAACAATATTACACAGACTGTTTTAATTTCAAATTAGGCACGTCCTAGACATGAAGTCGCAAAATCTCTCTGCTACGAAATTATGATATTTTGAAATCAACCGGAATATTTAAAAAAGGTTGCAAAATAACTGTAAATTTTCAAAATTTGGATAATTAAAAAATTAATTTGTAATGTCTTATGAACTTGAAAATTTTGAAGGACAAACAACTTTGCTCAATAAGAAAATTTACTATCAATTTTTCAAAGTGTTTTGAATTTATATCAAAATAAAATAAAGTTTCCGAAATACATGGATTTTTTTTAAATGTTTCAATGTTCAGAAATTCTCAAAACCTGAAAATTGGTCAAATTCTCGAATTTTTTTTAATATGCACTGAAAAATTCGGTGCATAAGGAATTCAGCATCAATTTCCAGAAGTTTCCTGAATTTATGTTGAAATAATCGATGTGTCTCGTCGTACCGACTTCGGGACGACTAGACACAGCCTTGAATGAAAGTGAAGTTTCCAAATTTCTGAAAAATTTTAAGATGGAAAACATCTAAAATTTTGAGAATTTCGGAAACTTTGAAATTCGAAAAATTGTAATAACTTTCAAAATGTTAAAAGTTTTATAAAATTTCGGGAAAAAAGATGTTAACAAAAAATTTTCAAATTCGTATTAAAACAAAAACAAAGTTTCAAAATCATGCATCTATAGTCAGGAATATCGTATGTGACAAGGGGAAGGAGAATTTTTAGGATTTTTGAATTTGTCAGTACTCGTTTCTGCACATGGAGAAATTTTGGAAACATTTTTTTCATTTGAATATGAATTTCAGAAATTTTCCTTATTATTACTTTAATATGAAATGAGGAAATTTTCTGAAATTCATGGTATATTTCTTCTTGACCAAAATTTTTGAAATTTTTATAAAATTTGAAAAATTTCAAATTTTACAAAATTTAAAAATGTAAAAAAAAATATAAAAAATTTTGGTCAATTCTTCAACTTCCCAAAACTAAATAATTTTTTAAATCAGGAAAGTTTGAAAAATTTTCGAAATTTGTTCATTTAATTTTCCAAACATTTCCTAAATTCATTTGACAATTTCTGAATTCTAGATTACCAAGATTTTCAAGAATCGTGGCATAAAATGCGCAAAAATTTCAAAATTTTCTTAAAACTTGTGGTCAGTTAATCTAGTCTTCGAACCTCTTTGATTTCTTAAATTTGAAAGTTTGGAATTTTGAAAAGTTGAAAATAATACAAAAATTTGAAATAACAATAGTTTAAAAAATTTGTTTAAATGTTCAAATATTTTTAAATCCTTGAAATGAGGACAACTGGAAATATCCGAATAATGAATTTGCGGACAAAACATTGCCGAATTATAAAATAGCCATTCTATAGAATTCCTGAATATGTACTATTAAAAAAAAATTATAAGTGAAAATTTCCAATTATTTCGAAAACCTTAAAATCTTTGAAGTTTCATTAACATTTTTAATGTATTATACAATTTTTAAATTACAATAAATTCATAAAATCTCCATAAAAATTCTAGTTTTCTCTAAAATTTCCAAATATTTCAAAAATTTTCCAAGAATGCCCAAAATTTTAATATATTCACATTAAAATGAAATCAATGTTTAGAAAATTATTCACTTTCTTTTAAAATCGAAAACGTTCTGTAATTTCTGTATTGCCAAATGGTCTAAAATATAAGAAATTTTATAAGTTTTCTAAAATGTTATGAAATTTCAAACAGAAAATAAATTAATTTTTAATCTAAAATTTTTGAAATAATGTGAAAATTATGAAATTCTTAAAATCTTCAAATTTTCTAAAATTTCTATTAAATTGAAAAAGATTCATGAAATTCAGAATTTTTATAAGGTTTCAAAATTGTTATAATATTTTCAAATTTTTATAAAATTTCCGTATCTTTATACATTTTGAAAATTCCAAAATTTTTATGAAATTTCATAACTTTAATGAGATTATATCAATTCTTTAAATTTTTAGTTAACAAGAAATTGAACGTATATTTCCAAAAATTTCCTAAATTCATATAAAAATAAATATTACAAAACTCCTAGCTATTTTCTTTTAATTCAAAAATCTTTCGTAATTCCTAAATTACAGACAATTGAAAATATAAGAAACTTCACAATTTTTTTGAAATGTTAGATGTACATTTCGATTGAGTTTCAAAAATTGTATGCAATTCAAAATCTTTATGTAATTTCCACATTTCTATGAAGTTCCTAATTGTTTATAAAGCTTCCAAATCTTTATGAAATTTTAATATTCTAAAAAATTTTTTTAATTTCAAAACTCCAATATTTTATGAAATTTCAAAACTTTTATGAGATTTTAAAATTTTCGAAAATTTGCTTGACTAGAAATCGATAAAAAATTTACAAAAATTCCTTAAATTCATATTAAAATAGAAATAAAGATTTCAACATTTTTTTTTTTTTTTTCTTAATTGAAAATGTCTGTTAATTTGTGAGTTATGAAGAACTTAACAATATAAGAAATTTTCTAGGTTTTTTTAAATGTTATAAAATTTCAAAAATAATAATGAAGAAAATTATATCTGAAAATTTTCATACAATTCCAAAATTTGCATACGATTTTAAAATTTTCACAATTTTTGGTTAAGTGTCTCTATTTGAAAATTTTAAATTAGGATCGAAAGGATTTTTATTTTATCATGAATAACACAGACCGACCAAATTTAGGCCTAAAGACCGGACTATGCGATCCCGAAGTATTGGCATCCTAAAACTGAATCTGTTATACAAATTTCTTCTATACGTGTTTGACATATCGTAAACTGACCACTTTTCATTCGAAGGAAAGTAATAATGAATTCGAGTTAACAAAATAATTGTTTAAACAATTTATTATACTTATTAATCATATTATAATTTAATAATGCTAGAAAGATGCGTTTTTTTTTTAAATTTCTGGCTTTTTGTCCACTTTTCATTCGGAGTGAAGTAATAATGAATTCAAGTTAACAAAATAATTGTTTAAACAATTTATTATACTCATTAATAATATTATAATTGAATAATGCTAGAAAGATGCGTTTTTTTTTAATTTCTGGCTTTTTGTTTAATTTTCATTTGGAGTGAAGTAATAATGAATTCAAGTTAACAAAATAATTGTTTAAACAATTTATTATCATTGTTGATAATATTCTCTTCGCTTAATCGATAGAATGTTTTCTGTCCTTGTTTCACTTACTGAGGTAACAATTGATTAAGGTTAACAGAAAAGTTGTTTAAACAATTTAATATTGTTTCTAACTATCTTTTCTGAGAGAAGTGCTACAAAGTGGCGGTTTTTTCCAAAATCTTTCACTTTGCATCGCCTTTTTATGTATTAACAAGTAATAAGTCAACCACAACAAAAATGATTTTTCGAAAGGTATTGTTGTTTTAAGTAAATTATTTTTCTCTTTTCCAAATACTTAAAAGAATTAGTTTGAAGAAAAAAAGCTATTTTACACAACAGACAAAAACAAAGAATTTCAAATATCTGTCTTATTTCAGAAAAATATATATTCACGGAAAGGAAAGAGATTATTTAAAATATAGTTTTCTTTAATGTTTATTTATTAATTGTTAGTAATTAAGCAGGCGAAACAAAGTGAACGATTTTAGAAAGTACCGCCACTTTCTAGAACTTATATAAGAAAAGATAGTTATAAACAATATTAAATTGTTTGAACAATTTTTTCGTTAAATTTACTTAATTATTACCTCACTAAGTGAAAAAAAGGACGGAAAGGTAAAAATTGCCCAAAAACCGCAACTTTCAGGCACAATCGATATAGATAAACATAGTCATAAATAATAATAATTTGTTTAAACAATAATTTTTGCTGAATCTGATTAATTATTAAGTCACGCCTAATAAAAAATAAACAAACAGTTGAAAATTTCAGAAAAAAACACAACATTCTACCAATTAAGCAAATAGAATATTATTAACAATGATAATAAATTGTTTAAACCATTATTTTGTTAACTTCAATTCAATATCACTTCACTCCAAATGAAAATTGGACAAAAAGCGAGAAATTTAAAAAAACGCATCTTTCTAGCATTATTCAAATATAATATTATTAATAATTCTAATAAATTGTTTAAACAATTATTTTGTTAACTTAAATTCATTATTACGTCACTCCAAATGAAAATTGGACAAAAAGCCAGAAATTTCAACAAAAAAACTGCATCTTTCTAGCATTATTCAAATACAATATTAATAATAATTATAATGAATTGTGTAAACAATTATTTTGTTAACTTGAATTTATTATCACTTCACTCCAAATGAAAATTAAACAAAGAGCCAGAAATTTCAAAAAATACCGCATCTTTCTACCATTATTCAATTATAATATTATTAATAAAAATAGTAAATTATTCAAACAATTATTTTGTCAACTTGGATTTATTATCACTTCACTACAGATGAAAATTAGACAAGAAGCCAGAAATTTAAAAATAATCCGTATCTTTCTAGCATTATTCAAATATAATATTATTGATAATTATGATAAATTGTTTAAACAATCACTTCGCTTTTTTTCAAAATTCAACAACTTTGCTGAAAATTGATGTAGTTTGTTAGAATTTCATTTTTTTAATGAGAATTTGAGTATTTTATTAAATTTTTGCTTTGGTTTGACTCAACTGGTTGAAAATTCGTCTCCTGAGAAAAAAGTTGAAAATTTATTTTTTTGGTTAAGAATTCAACTTTTTTGTCAAAAAATCTTTTTTTTTTCGTTCAATTCAACTGGTTGAAATTTCGTCTCTTAAAAAAAAGTCGTCTTCAATTAGAGTCTAAAAAATCATCTTTTCGCATTGAAGATTTAACTTCTTTTGGTCTGTATATTAATGTTTTTGTGGGAAAATCTTCAACCAAAAATAGAATAATTACATTTTCATGTGAAGAATTTACTTCTTACGTTATAAAAAGAAACGAGTTTTTAACAAAACAGATGGATTTTCAACTGAGTAGTGAAATTTTCAACTGAAAACGGTAAATTCACAGTAAAATAAGGAGAAATTACAGTTTTAGTCTAAAAAATTATTTTTCGACTGAAAAAAATTAATTTGTGACAGAACAAATTAATTTTCAACGAAAAAAACTAATTTTTGATAGAACAAATTAATTTTTCACTAGAAAACGAATTGGCAACAAAGTTTTAGATTGCTTCAATTAATTTCCGTAATTTTCAACATTTTTAACCGAAAAGATGAATTTTCGAACAGAAACATTAATTTTCCACCAGAGAGAAGAATTTTCAACCAAATACATGCATTTTTAGTAAATAGTTCTGTTAACAAAAATAATTTTCATGGTAGAATTTTAATTTTCTAAAAAAAAACGAATTTCAATAAGATACATAAATTTTGAACTAAGAAACATAAAATTTCACCAAAAATCAGACAGTTCAATTTGCAGTTTAAAAAATGTATTTGTAGCTAAAAATGTGACGAAGTTTCAACAAAATAGTCAAACCAACCAAATAATTTTTGAATAAAATCAAGAATCTTCAACCAAAAAAATATACATCAACGACTAAAAATGGAATAGTTAAATTTTCAGTTTATGTAATTACTTTTATAGAAGAAAAAAACGAATTTTCAATAGAATAGTTACATTTTAATCATAATATTTCACTTTTTAACCAAAAAATTAGTTTTCAATCATAAAATTCATTTTTCACAAAAAAAAATTTCAAAAAAAAAACAGGAATTTTCGAGCTAGAATTTTAAGTTTTTACAACAACAAAAAAACAACCTATTTGAACAAAATATATGAATTTTGAACTAAGGAAGATAAATTTCCACCAAAAATTAAATAGTTCATTTCTTAGTTAAAATACTTTATTTTTAACCAAAAACGAAGCTAAGTTTGATAAACATTTAAATTTTCAATAATCATTTGAAACTGAAATCAATAAACTTTAACCAAAAAAATGCATTTTTGCCAAACTGCTTAAACTGTAAACAAACAGTTGAATTTTTAACTAAAGATATAAATTAACAATTCAAAATAAAATATTTCAATTTCTAATTTATAAAATTAATTTTAGCCTAAAACACGAGTTTCCAACAATATAGTTGAATTTTCCAACAAAGGAATTAATTTCCTACCAGAAATAAGAATTTTTAACAAAATACATGCATTTTTAGTAAATCGTTCTGTTAAAAAAATAATTTTCATGCTAGAATTTTAATTTTCTGTGAAAAAACAAAAAAACAAATTTGAACAAGATACATAAATTTTCAACTAAGAAAGATAAATTTTCACCAAAAATCAGACAGTTCAATTCTCAGTTGAAAAAATGAATTTGTATCTAAAAATTTAACGAAGATTCAACAAAATAATTAAATTTGCAACCAAATAATTTTAAACTAAAATCAAGAATCTTCAACCAAAAAAATATACATTAAAGACAAAAAATGGAATAGTTGAATTTTCAGTTTATATAATTACTTTTATAGAAAAAAAAAAGAATTTTCGAAAGAATAGTTACATTTTCAATCATAATATTTCACTTTTTAACCAAAAAATTATTTTTCAATCATAAAATTCATTTTCCACAAACAAATTTCTCAAAAAAGTACATGAATTTTCAAGCTAGAATTTTAAGTTTTTACGAAAAAAAAAAAAACAACAAATTTGAACAATATACATCAATTTTCAACTAAGAAAGATAAATTCATACCAATCATTGAATAGTTCAATTTGTAGCTAAAAAACTTAATTTTCAACCAAAAATGAAACAAAGTTTCAAAAGGCATTCAAATTTTCAATCAAATCATTTGAAACTAAAATCAATAAACTTCAACCAAAAAAAATGCATTTTTCACAAACTGCTCAAACTGCAACCTAACAGTTGAATTTTCAACTAATGATATAGATTAACAGCTAAAAATGAAATCTTTGAATTTATAATTTATAAATTTTCATTTTAGGCTAAAAAAACGAGTTTTCAACAATATAGTTGGATTTCCCAACAAAAAAATTAATTTTCTACCGAAATAGTTAATTTTTCAACTCAGGAAGACGAATTTTCGACGAAAAATATGAATTTTCAACGAAAAAGATTAATTTTTTACTGAAACAGACGAATTTTCAACAACATACGTGAATTTCGAAAAAAATGATTAATTTTTGGCCAAAACTGGAATGGTTCAATTTTCAGTCAAGAAAACTAATTTTCTGGATTACAGATTAATTATTTGGAATTGAATCATCTGAATTTTTTTTTTCTTTCAAGAACGAAGCAAGTTCCAGGAGTATTTGGTAGCATTCAAAAAACCATTTCAAATTGGAAACCGAAAGATTAGGAGGATTTGAAATTAAATTTTAAGGCACGTGCTGCTAATGTAAGCAATACCTTCGTTCCGCACCAACGCTCCGACACAGGTCGCTTATCAATTTCTCTAGCAATCACCCCAGGTGAAGAGCTTCACAAAGTCATCATGTATCATAAATCACAACAAAATACACAAGCCGACTGATAACCCCACATCACGTCCATTAGGAAAAGCTCTCCACGAGGGCTCATCACTATCCAAGATCTTCATTAAATTATAAAAATTAATTAGCCCAAGAGGATGTTTTTTTCCTTTTGTTGGTATATGTCTAATGATGGAAGATCTAATTGGGAAAATCGGTGTAAAAAGAGTGGAGGAGAAAGACAAGAAGAAAAGCGAATAATCGCTGAATCGACGAGTGCATATGAACGAGGTGATGCGAATTTAATTATCAAAGCATCCTCACATATCCTTCTGGTTAGCTGAAGCATCGAATCGCGACGCGGCTGCAACAGCAGGGCATTTAATAAAAAAGCCATCCCCGCAAGTGAAAAATCCGATAGAGCCGAAGTGTGTTCAAATATTTTCTCTTTTTCTTTTCATCTGAGGCATATCGGGTTGCGCCGAAGCGGACTAACGTCGACACGTCAAATCGAGTACATATCGGTTTCGCAGCGCGCGCTAATATCCTTTGATAACCAATTTGTGCATACTGCCAACCCTCGATGCAACCGGGTTCACTTTTTTCTACCAACCGGGTGATCAATTTTTTACTCACATTTCAATAATTGCAAATCAAATAACAAAAATGGTTTTTCTTATTATTATTATTGTCTTTTAAGGCTGGTTCGTTTGAGTCACGTAGCACTGTGGTTAAAACCTATTGTACTATGCCTTTTTATTTGGAAACCCCGGCGAAACAGAGGTCTGTATACGCATTTGCCTGGACCTTTCTTCAGGGGAGTGGAAAATTGCAGAAAACCACATTCTGAACTTAGCCTGTTGTACACTATCATCCTTTGCTTCAAATCTCCCGCTCGACATTAGTGAAAACTCAATCGTGTTTGTAAATATATTTTATACAATAAAGATTTTCTTCAAATATCCAAAATTATTGACTTTAAACTGATTAGTGTGAAAATTTCTTATTTGAAATGAAAATTCTAAAAAAGTGGTATGATGATATGTCTTGAAAATGTCGCAATCTCTGTTGTTTGAATCCTGAATGGTTTCTCATTACTTGAAGTTATTTTCTTCCTTAATTTTATAATTTTGAAAATTAATTCAACAAATTAAAAATGTTGTTCGTATTTTATATTGATGCTTTTTGCTTAAAATTCGTATTTAAAAAAAGAATTTTATTATAAAATCATAAAGTTTCGACTAAGAATTAAATCGGCATTTTTGACCTAAAAATTATTATATTTAAAACATTGAAAAATTTCAACAATTATTTACGTGTTTCTGTTTTGTTAGCGTTTTTATCGGGAAATGAGATTTTAAAAAAAAAAATCATTATATTTTGAAGATTCATAATTTTTTCACAATTTTAAGTTATTTTAGCGTCTTGCACCAAAAATAGTATTTTTGAAGAAAAATAATTATAGTGCGAAAAAGATTTTCAATTTTTCAGCAAATGCAGGTTACGGTTACGGTTTTCAACAGATAATCAGTTATTCATCAGATAATCAGTTATGTAAGAAAAAAATAGGTTTAGAGGCAAATTTGTAATAGAATTTAGTTTTCTTACTTCAGGGTTTTTCGTCGGGAACTGTTTTTTTTTTTTTTTTTTTTTTTTTTTTTTTTGTAAAAAAAAAAATTTTGTTGTATTCAAATGTTTTTTATTCTGAATCAAAACATTTTTTGGATGAAATATCAACTATAACATTTTCGATTGATATTTCATCTTTTTTGGTTGATAATTAATTCACTTTTCAAAATCTTGAACAAATATGTTAACAATTCATTTTTTTTTATAAAGATACATAATTTCAGTTCAAAATTTATCGTTTTGGTTGTAAATTTATATTTTTTTGTTAATATAAAATTAAAAATTTGTTCAAAAATTTAACTTTTTTTAATTCGACTTTTTTGGTGAATTTAACTATTTCGATTTAAAAATGAAACCTTCTTTGGTTAAAATATCAACTATTGAATTTGTTGTTCAGGATTCATCTGTTTTCATTAAAAATTCATAAACTTGGTTGAAAGTTGAACTGCTTCGTTAAGAATTAATTTTTTTGGTCCTAGATTGATTATATTTGTTAAGAATTCATATTTTTGGATAAAAATTTAACTATTTTGATGAAAGTCTTTTTTTCTTCAGTTGAATTCAATTATTTTTTTTTTCGAATAAAAATATTTCTGGTAAAATATCAAGTACTACATTTCTTATAGAGAATTCACAGTTTTCGGATGAAGATTGAAGTAATTGGTTGAAAGTTGGACAACTTTGTTAAAAGAATTTTTTTTATATAATCACGATTTTAGATGAAAATGTATATTTGTTGTTAAATATTAAACTTTTTTAACTGTAAATATAAGTATTCTATTTTTGATTAAAAATGTATCTTTTTCAGTTAAAAATTTAACTACTTGGTCAATAATTAGTTTCTTGAATTGAAGATTCACCATTATAGTAGAAAATTCATGTCTTTGTTTAAAAATCCAGCTAGATTTTTCGAAAAAAAATTGTTGTTACAGAAGATCTTTTTCGACTTAAAATTTCACATTTTGATTTTTGGTTAAAACAAGCGTTCTTGGTAACAAATTATCTTCTTGTTTTAAGAATCAACTATTTTGTGAATAATTGATCATTTTCAGTTCAAAATCTATCTCTTTGGTAGTAAACGTGACTTGAAAGAAATTTTTTTTTGGTATAGAATTAATTTTTCAACTGAAAATTTATCCATAATTCACTAGTATTAAAATGATCCAATTGACCAAAATTCACCAATTTTTTGAGAACTAATTATTTTTGGTGGAAGATTCACTACGTGGTCAATTCATCCTTTTTTGTTAAAAATTCTTTTCCTGGATTGAAAACTGAACTATTTTATCAACAAATTTACAATTT
>CAKNXH010000486.1:114707-134979 GCA_932178445.1 Andricus quercusramuli | reverse complement strand
ATATTAATATTAATTATTAATTATTATTGTTAATTTTTAGCAATTGCCGTCGTCTTTTTCATACGAAGAATTACTAATGGACAACTTGAATATTTCCCATGACTGCTTAAACAATTTTTCATTGTTTAAACAAATGTAACTTATTTGAACAATTATTTATTCCCCAGAAATGTAAAAAATAATCGTATTTTCTGATTGAAATGTAATTGTTTGGAATGATAATTGTTTTTAAAACGTTATGTAATTATTTAAACAATACTTATTGTTTATTGCCAAAATTTCTAAAAATTGACTCAGAGATGTCCACTTTTTTCTCAAATTGGTATCATATGCTACTTCCTGTTGAATGATTATATAGTTTTGATACATTTATCTCAATTTTTTTAATTTCCTATTTGTTTAAACAATTTTGATTTGCTTAAGCAGCTTTTTTTCGATCACTCTAAAAACATGAAATTAAATGAAATGCATATAATTATTTTTCTGACTGAATAGGGTATAGAAAGAAAATAATAACCATTTTTCAATTGTTCAAACAAATATAACTTGTTTACGCAATTACTTTTCGAATAAATATTGTTTAAACAATGACACCACGTTTTTAATAGAATCTTCAACTCATCGAAATCATTCAATATTATGTTTAATTCAGAAAAAACGATTAAAAAAATATTTTTTGAAAAATAATTGTTTAAAAAAATATTTTTAGAAAAATAATTGTTAAAAAAAATTATATTTGTTTGAACAATTAAAAAATTGTATAACTATTCAACAAAAAGTAGCATAGGATACCAACTTGAGAAAAAACTGAACATCTTTGGGTCAATTTTTAGAAATTTTAAGAATAAATAATAAGCAATTGTTCAAATAATCACATAATGTTTTTAAAAAAAATTACTTTTCCTAGCAGTGACGAACAATTACATTTCAATAAAAAAATATGATTATTTTTTCCATTTTTGGGAATAAATAATTGTTTAAATAAGTTAAATTTGTTTAAAAAATTAAAAATTGTTTTAAAAGTCATGGAAAATATTCAAATTGTGCATCAGTAATTATTTGTATGAAAAAGATGACGAAAATTGTTAAAAAGTAACAATAATACGAAAAAAATGTAGTTTTTTAATTATTAGTTCATATTTCGGGCGCTGTCGGGGGGGGGGGCACGTTTCGATCAAACCCTGAAGTATGAGTTCAATTTTACGAAAATCCAAAATTTCCCCATGTTAATTAAATGAGATTTTGAAGTGCCCGGTGGCACGTGTTAATTCATATTTCGAAAAATAAATAAAATAATAAAATGAATTTATAAAAAAAAATTAGGGATTTTTTTTCTGTGGAAATGGATACTCTTAAGGGGGGGGGGGGGGCCGGACTTTACCTGTAGCTCTCAAAGCGTTTTTTGGACCACCTGCATCCTAATATACATATATATGTATATTTAATATAAATATATATAATTATACACTTTTTTGATTAATTATATAATCAATTTTTTTTAAATTTATGATTGTAAAAAATTCAGCGGTTAATATAAGCAGAACACCCGTTATGCTATCCCGCGGGAAACTGGCAGCGTGCGTATCAATTTGTGGTATAAAAGGTTGCACTTGATGTATTTTTATTTATTGCCTCCCATCGGACTGTGCAGTACCTACGACCATTCTCCACCCTTCGTAACCTGTTAAATCGCATTACTCAGATAAATTGTATTTCCAAGTTTTTTTCTCTCGAGGAATTGAAATGGAATTGTCGCGTACGACAATTTGTCCCGTCACCAACTTGTTTTCAACTCGATTTTTTTTATAACTGTTTTACTATTTAGAATCTGACTTTTTAGAATTAAAAATACGGGAATTGCTTTGCAAACGTGCTGGGTACGAAAAAAAATAAAAGTTTAAATTTTAAGTGACTATTCAATGACCCCGTGGATAGAGAGAAGAGGCTGATGAGATTTTAACGAAATTGATTGCATAGTAGAAGACAAATCAAATAGTTCTTAAAAACTGAGTCACTGGAAAGTTTAATAATTTTAATAAGAAATTATCATAAAAAACAAGCGATCCTTTTGGATTAATAATAAACATTTCTCAAGAGTTGAGGTGAAAAAATTATTATTAAGAAACGGAATTCAGTTTAAGCAAGTAGTTGATAAATTATGTTGAAAAGTCTATTAGATTTTATTTGATGGTGAAAGATTTTTTACATGATTTGTAAAAAAGAATGTTGAAAATGAGGAATTAAAGAATTGAGAATACGGGCTTGTATAATTCCTTCGCAGTCACTGAAAAACTATAACTGCGCAGTGAACGTTTTTCATCGCACTGCGCACGTAGCGCATTTTTCCCTCTGTGCGTCTGTTGCATTGTTTACTCCGTGCTGTTGCTTGTGACCTTATTTTCATGAAGGGTAATTCCTAGGTCGGGAATTTTCTTTGATCGAGAAGTGACAGGGGATTCTTTTTTTGATCAAAATTATCTTTTGATTTTGCGTTTTGATAACAAAAAAATTATTGATTCTCATTATACTGAACTTCATATTAAATTGCATGATACGAGTTTCAGCAAGATCATTTTGAAAGTCTTCAACATAGCTTTGATCCCAATTAGAATTTGACAGATCAGGTGCTTCTGATTTTGTATATTGTTCAATTGTGAAGACTAATTGTCGAATCGGAAGAGACTTTGAAGTGCATTTCGATATTTTTTTAATTATGCAGAATTTTCTTTCAATTTCAAGAGAAATGCGAATAATATTATTACATATTTAAAACATTCAGAAGTTTCCGCAGATTTCTTTTCCAATGTAGAAGAAAATTCTAAATCATTAAAAAAGTATTTGAAAAGTTCTGAAGTTTCGAAAAGATCAACAAATAGTTTAAAATCTGACAAGATTTCGAAAAACTTTTAACAAAATGTGAAACTTGGAAGATTTTAAACTAAAATTTAGAAGCGTTTCAAGAATTTTTAAACGTTTCGAAAGAACAAATTCTTTTCCGAAAAATGGGAAAATTAAATGGGTTTTTATTTTGAGAAATGATTTCTAAGAGAAAGTTCAAAAACACTTAAAAACATTTTAAATGGTTTCCTGAAACTTCGAAGAGAATACAAAAGATTCTAAAGCAACAGTTGTTAATTTTTAAAGATTACAAACTTTTGGAAATAATTCGAGTAACGTTTGAAGAATATTCAAAAGGTTTAGAATTTTATGCTGAAGTTTTTCAAATTAATGGGAAGAGCTTAAATTATTTTTTTAAATGTTCAGTTCATTTAGAAGTTTTTATAAGGATAAAAAATAATTTTATTTTTGAAGAGATTTTGAAAAACTGGAAACAAAATGTAGACCTTTGAAGATTTCGAAAGAAAATTTTACAGTTTTGAAACAATTTTTAAAGGCTTCAAGAAAACAATTTGCGTTTTGAAGATTTATGGGGAAATCAGGTGGGTTTTTATTTTAAAAAATGATTTCTAAGAGAAAGTTTGAGAATATTTTTAAACATTTCAAATGGTTTCCTCTTAAATTCAAAAAAGAATATAAAAGATTTTAAAGCAAAATTTCTCAATTTTGGAAATAAGTTAAGTAATTGTTAAGCTATATTAAGAAGGTTTAGAACTTTATTCAGAATTTTTTTGGAATTCATAGCAAGGATTCGAATGATTTTTAAAATTTCAGGATAGATTGGAAATTTTAAGAAGAATAAACAAAAATTTGAATCTGAAAAGATTTTGAAAAATTGGAAACAAAATGTGGGCCTTCAGAGATTTTAAAAGAAAATTTGAAAGTTTTTAAAGAGTTTTTAAAGGTTTCAAGAGAACAATTCCCGTTTTGAAGATTTATAGTAAAATGAAGCGGGTTTTTATTTAAAAAAATAATTTCTTACGGAAAGTTTGAAAATATTCCAAAACATTTCGAATGGTTTCCTTGAAATTTATAAAACGAATGTAAAAGATTTTAAATCAAAATTTGTCAACTTTGTAAATAATTGAGTAATTTTTAAGATATACTAAGAAGGTTTAGAACTTTATGCAATATTTTTTTGGAATACGTGAAAAAAATCGAGTTATTTTTTAAAATAATAAGAAAGATTATAAATTTTGAGAGGAGTATAAAATAATTTTAAATCTGAGAAGATTTTGAAAAATTGGAAACAAAATGTGGATTTTTGAGTACTTAAAAAGACTATTCAGAAGCGTGCTAGGAATTTTTAAAGTTTTCAAGAAAATAATTTTTTTTCTGAAGATTTGTAGTACAATCCAATGGTTTCTTATTGCAAATTATGAATCCTAAGTGAAAGTTTGAAAATATTTTGAGCAATTTCAAATGGTTTCTAAAAATTTTGGAAATGAATACAAAAGATTTTAAAGAAATATGTTACAATTTTGCAAGTTCACAAAATTGTAGGAAAAAAATTGAGTGATATTTAAGAGATCTTTAGAAATTTTGAAAATATTCAAAAATAATTTAATACTTCTAAAGATTGAAAAAAAAATTAAAACAAAATGTAGATTATTCAAGAATTCCAACAAACAAATAAAGATAAAATTTATCATTTCTGTAGTACAATTCAAAAAATTATAGTGAATAAATAATTTCTTAATAATATGTAAATAAAAAATAACAACTGTCGTGTTCATCAAATCTGCGCAGATAATTGAGACATAGAAATAAAATCATAATTCTCATATTATATGTAAACAAAATTTTCAGAAAAATTAACTCTACACCATAAATTGAAAAAAAAATATTTTTTTTTTTATTTAATAATGTATCAGAATACATCAAAATTAGTAAAAGCAGACTCTCTGCGCTTGAAAAAAGGGTCTGTAGCCTGTTAAGATATAAATGATTCGTTCGAACCTCCTTCTCCAACACTTTCCATCTCCTTGTCCCTTAAACTTCCCCTACTTCCCTTCTCCACCTAATTTCCCCAAACACTGAAGTCATCGCTTTCCCTCCCCACTCCAACTTCTTCCTTATCTACCTCTTTCTTTTCTTATTTTCCAACTCTTCCTCTACCCCCCCTCATTACTCATCACTTCCTCCAATTCCGCTCTCCTCACATTCTCTACTTAGCCTCACCTTATTACTAACCAATTATACTACTTGCCCTGACATCCTTTCTCTTCAAATCCCCTCCTCCCCCTACATTCCCACACCTCATTTTCTCTCATTTGTCCTACTCAACTTCCTCAATTTTTCCTCAGCTCACGTTTGAACTTTCGCTTCCCCTCCCTTCCTCAACTTCTTCCTCATCTATTTCCCCCTCTTCTTAATTTTCTCACACTTTCTCTACCTCCCTCATAACTTATCACTTTCCCTAGTTCAGCTCCCCACACTTCCTGTACTCACCCTTCTCTTTTATCCGCCACCTCTTCCACTTCCACTACCGTCATTTCCTTGAATGTCCCTTATTTCCTCCTCCCCTCATTTCCTTCAGTTACCCTGGTTGACTCCCTCAATTTCCCCACTCATCCTACACTTAAAACATCGCTTTTCCTCACTCCACCAACTTCTTCCTCATCTATTCCTACCTCTTCTCACTTCCCCCACACTTCCTCTACCCCATTTATTACCCATCACTTCATCTAGTTCAGCTCTCCTTACTTCTTTCACCTACCCACCTTCATTTCCCACCACTTATCCTACTTCCCGTCCCCTTATTTCGCCCTACATCCCTTACTGTCTTCCTCATTCTCCCTACCAACTGCCTTCGTTTTCTCTCACACCCCCTACTTTCTCCCTTATTTATATTATTTACCCAACCCTTGTGACTTGCGAGTTAGGGGTTGTGATTTAGGAGTTATGAGAACCAGAAGAGTTAGAGGAGTTACAGCAGTTACAGGATTTACAGGAAAGCCAGAAGATAGAGGAGTTGGAGGAGTTAGAGGAGTTGAAGGGTTTGGAGGAGTGGAAGAGTCAGAGGAGTTAAAGAGTGAGACAAGTTAAAGAGTTAGAGGAGTCAGAGATGGGAGTCAGGATTTGGAATGAGGAGTTATGAGTTGGAGGAGTTAAGATTTATGATTTAGGAGTGAGAAGTTAGGAGTTCCCCTCCCCCTAAAATTACAAATCTAAAAACCTTATATTAAATAAATTTATTCTTGCTGCAAGCCTGATGAGATCTGATATTTACAACCAGGAAAAAGCCAGGAATTTGGTAAGCGAAAATTAGTAGATACTCTGAAAAATAAATTCCACAAATTCGCATCAATATTCGCACACGTGGATTTGTTTTGCATGCGCCTGACTTCGCAACCTCTCGTCCGAAGAGCCGTCAATCGGATCCGCCAACACGCGTATCACTTACATGCAAATCCGAGGCTAAAATCCCCGTAGAGCCGACCAAAGCTAGTACGTTCCGATGGATGTGCAACCGTGCAAGAGAGAGCGAGAGAGGAAGAGAGAGAGGAAGACAAAGTGAGTCGATCGGTGGACTCAGAGGGACCGAAATTGAAGGTAGGCAGGAGGGTGGGAATGGGGATCAGGATGGTGATGGGGATCGGGAAGAGAACCGTATAGAGAGGAGAGGCGCGATGTATTAATTACCAGTATTGATGTCCATTTGCAGTGAATTGATGTGTGGTCAGTGTTGCATCACGCGCAGGGGTTCACCAGTTGAAACCATGTGCGTATTGGTGAGAGGGATGAGCTAGCATTGAAACTCGGATGTGGTAGGATCAAGTACATACCTACGTGCAAGTACAGGTACAGATTTCTACAAACATGTTTCTATCGTTCCTCTCACGATTACTAATAACGTATCGCAATGCCCCACATAAAGCTCATTCGATATCCCATATCCTATCGATTTGCCTCGATACACTTCATCAATCCTCTCCTGAAGAGAGAAAAAAACATAATTTCTTCACAAAATTGTTGATTTTTTAACCAAATTCTTGATTCTTTAACAAAATTGTTGATTTCGCAACAAAATAGGTGAACTTCAAAACAAAAAGTGCAACTAAATACATAAATTTTTCACAACATAATTGAATTTTCAACTAAAAAGAATATATCTAAACGAAAAAATTGAATTTTCACTCTGAAAGGATAAATTTCTCACCAACAATGAAATACCAACATTTTCAGTTGAGAAATCAATTTTTAATTAAGTAACAATGATATTCAAACATGGAACGATATTTTTTCAACAGCGTTGTTGAATGTTTAATCAAAAACATGAACTGTCAACCAAAAAGATTAATTTTTTCCCGAAAATACGAATTTTGAACAAAATATATAAATTCAAAATTATTAAGCAAATTTTAAACTGAAGAAGATAATATTCAAACCAAATAGTTAGATTTTCAGCATAAAATAATTAATCTTCAATTAAAAATGAAATTGTGAAATTTTCAGTTAAAAAATTAATTCTCAGAAATAATATAAAATTTATCAAAATAGTTGAATTTTCCACCAACAAGATGAATTTTTAACTTAAATGATGAATCTTCAGATGGATTAGTCGAATTTTTATTTTAAACATAAATTTTCAACCAAACAACGAGTTTTGAACAGAATAGTTGTATTTAAAGGATCAACCAAAAAGATGATTTTTCACTTAAAATGATAAATATTTGACCAACAAATTATTTATTTGGTTCTTTTTTTATTTAGTTTCTTTAAATTATTTAGTTTATTAATTGATTTAGTTATTTTTGTCATTTTAATTCATTATTCAATTGATTAATTGAAAATTAATATTTTTTTTAATTTCTATAAAATGTGTATAATTAATTCTCAATTAATTACATGAGAAATCTTTTACCACTAAATTATTTTTTCACAAAGTCGTTGGATTATCTACAAAGTAAATTTATTTTCTGAACAGAAATGTAAATTTTTAGCGAAAAATGTAATAGCTAATATTTCAACCAAAACATATTTTTAATTTAAATTAAAAACGGTTAGTTCACCAAGAAAAAATAAACTTACAACAAAATAGTTGAAAACAAAAAAATAATTTTTAACATGCATTTTCAATTAATTTTATGAAGTGAAAATACGAATATTTAGATGAATATTTAACTAAAGAGTTCCAATTTCAAACAAATGATGCAGATACGAACCAAAATGATTAATTTTGAAGCAGCAATCTTAATTTTCTACAAAAAAAAACTAAATTTTGACAGAACACATGAATTTTAAATTCAGGACAAATTTTGAACAAAATACATGCATTTATATCCAAATAGTTAAATCTTCATCTAAAAAAAAAGATAAAATTATAATGAAAAATCTAATACTTAAAATTTCTGTTAAAACAAAATAATTTTTGAACAAAACAACGTGTTTTTAACATAATAGTTCAACTTTCAACCAAATAGATGATTTTGTTACTCAAATGAAAAATCTTCAACCAAAAAAATTATGTTTTATTAAAAAGACAAATTTTTGACAAAATATATGAATTTGCAATTAATTAATCGAATTTTTAACTCAAAAAGATAATATCTAAACTAAATAGTTGGATTTTCAACTTAAAATTAATAATTTTCTATAAAAAATTAAATAGTTAGATTTTCTGTTAGAAAAATAATTTTTACAAAAAAGATAAAATTTAACTAAGTAGGTGAATTTTCAACCAAAAAGATGAATTTTTAACACGTGACAAACCTTCAAATTGATTAGTTGAATTTCCAGTTAAAAATAAATTTTCAACCAAAAAACCTGTTTTCAACAAGTTAGTTCTATTTAAAACCAAAAACATGAAATTTCACTTAAACTGATAAATCTTTTACCAAAAAATTATTTATTCGTTTCTTTTTTTATTTACTTTTTTTAAGTTAATTAAGTTCTTAATTGATTTCGTTATTTTTCATTAATTGAATTCATTATTTAATTGATCAATTTATAAATTGATCTTTTTTTATTTAATTTATCTAAAATTTATATAAATAATTCTTAATTAATAACATGATGAATCTTTTAACAACCAATTAAAATGTGTAGCTAATATTTCAACCAAAACATATTTTCAATTTAAGTTAAAAACAGTTGAGTTCAACCAAAAAAAGATGAATTTTTAACGATATAGTTCCAATTTCAAACAAATGATGCAGTTATGAACCAAAATGATTAATTTTGCAGCAACAATCTTTATTTTCTACGAAAAAAATTAAATTTTGACAGAACACATGCATTTTCAATTGAGGACAAATTTTGAACAAAATACATGCATTTAGATCCAAATAGTTGAATCTTCATCTACAAAAAAAAAAGATAAAATTATGACAAAAAGTCAAATACTTAAAATTTCATTGAAAATAAAATAATTTTTGAACAAAACAACGTGTTTTTTAACATAATAGTTCAACTTTCAAACAAATAGATGATTTTGTCACTCAAATGAAAAATCTTCAAACAAAAAAATTATGTTGTATTAAAATTGTTGAATTATTCACAGAGTGAATTAATTTTTAATCAAAAGAGGTGAATTTTCAACGAAGAATGTAATAGCTGATACTTCAACCAAAACATATTTCCATTTTAAATTTCGAAAAGTTGAATTCAACGAAAAAAGGAGAATTCTTAACAATCTACTCAAATATTTAACCAAAAGACAAATTTTTAAAATGCATTTTCAATTAATTTTTCACCGTGAAAATACCAATTTTCACAAAAATGCATGAATTTCCAACTAAGAAGGACAAAATTTTCAACAAAATACATGTATTCAGAAATAAAACGATATTTGATCAACAACATCGTTGAATGTTCAACGAAAAACATGAACTATGAACCAAAACGATTTTAAAAAAATAAATAAATTTTCAACCAGAAAACTAGTTTTTTCTTTATTTACTTTCTTCAAATTAATGAAGTTATTCATTGATTTAGTTATTTTTGATTAATTGAATCCATTATTTAGTTGATTAATTTAAAAATTATTTATTTTTTAATTCAATTTCTTTAAAATATATATATAATTAATTCTTGAATAAATCTTTTACCGAAAAATGATTTTTTAACAGAGTTGTTGGATTATCTTCAAAGTAAATTAATTTTCAAACAAAAAAGGAAATTCTCAGCGAAAAATGTAATAGCTAATATTTCCACCAAAACATATTTTCAATTCAAATTAAAAATAGGTGAGTTCAACAAAAAGAGATGAACTTTCGACAAAATAGTTGAAACCAAAAAAATAATTTTTAACATGCATTTTCAATTAATTTTCTACCGTGAAAATACGAATATTCACATGAATGTTTAACGAAATAGCTCAAATGTCAACCAAATGATGTAGTTATGTACCAAAATGATTAATTTTGAAGCAACAATCTCAATTTTCTAAAAAAAAAACGAAATTTTGACAAAACACATAAATTTTCAATTGAGGACAAATTTTGAACAAAATACATGAATTTAGATGCAAACAGTTGAATCTTTATCTGAAAAAAATATATAAAATTATAACAAAAACTCAAATACTTAAAATTTCATTGAAAATAAAATAATTTTTGGACAAAAAATGTAAAAGCTGATACTTCAACCAAAACATATTTCAATTTTAAATTTCAAAAAGTTGCATTCAACCAAAAAAAAAAGAATTCTTAACAAATTATTCAAATTTTTAACCAGAAGACAAATATTTAACATGCATTTTCAATTAATTTTTCACCGTGAAAATATAAATGTTCACAAGAATACATGACTTTTTAACTAAGAAGGACAACGTTTTCAACAAAATACATGAATTCAGAACCGAATAGTTGTATTTTCAAGTAAAAAAAAGAAGAATTTATAATAAAAAATCGACTAATGAAAATTTCAGTTTGAAAACTCAATTTCTCAACCATAAACACGAATTTGAAACAGTATAGTTAAATTTGTCAACAATATAGTTCAAAGTTTGACGAAAAAAACTAATTTTCCAGCAAGAAGAATAATTGTTTTCACAAAAAGATGAATTTTCGTCAAAATACATCAGTTTCCAACAAAGTAATTAAAGTTTTGACTGAAAAAGATCAAATCTAAGCCAAACAGTTAAATTATCAACTCAAAATGAAAACATTTTTAACCAAAAATTGCATCATTAAATTTTCAGTTGAAAAATTATTTTTGAGCAAAGCAAAAAG
Source organism: Andricus quercusramuli (assembly GCA_932178445.1). Taxonomy (NCBI): domain Eukaryota; kingdom Metazoa; phylum Arthropoda; class Insecta; order Hymenoptera; family Cynipidae; genus Andricus; species Andricus quercusramuli. The sequence goes on along the minus strand of CAKNXH010000486.1, from coordinate 123,904 downwards.
ATTTTTCAACAAAATAGTTGGATTTTCAACCAATGAGATAAATTTCCAACGAAGATAACGAATCTCGAAATGGAAAAGTTGAATTTTCAGTTACAAAATAAATTTTTAACTGAAAAAACGATTCTTCAACAAAATTGCTAAATTTTTAAGAAACGATATGAATTTTCACCAAAAATAATGAATCTTCAAGTAAAAAATTATTGTTTAACAAAATTGTGGAATTATCTACAATGTAGAATAATATCACAGGCACACGAAAAGGAAGGTCTCGTCCACCAGACGACACAAACATTTCTATACGTTTTTGGGGTCGCTGAATCTGAATCCGGGGTTGGTTTTTACTCCGTCTGATCGAATTTCGCTCCTAATCTCAAAAAAGTGTTGAAGCTCTTTTTTCACTCTCTGAAGGTGAAGATTGAAATATTATCTCACCGAGTAGAACTAACCCCAAATTCGGATTCAGCGACCCCAAAAACGTATAAAAATATTTGTCTTGTCTGATAGACAAGACTTTTTTGGTTTTGTACACTAGATGAGACAAGCATTTCTATACATTTTTGAGGTCGCTGAGTCTGAATTCTGAATAGTTTAACACGGTCAGATCGCATTTCATTCCTAGTCTCAAAAAAGTGTCGCAGCTCTTCTTTCACTCTCTTGAGGTGAAGATTGAAATATTATCTCACCGAGTACAACCAACCCCAAATTCGGATTCAGCGACCCCGAAAACGTATAAAAATATTTATCTTGTCTGATAGGCAAGACTTTTTTGGTTTTGTACACTAGATGAGACAAGCATTTCTATACATTTTTGAGGTCGCTGAGTCTGAATTCTGAATAGTTTAACACGGTTAGATCGCATTTAATTCCTAGTCTCAAAAAAGTGTTGAAAATTTGTGTTCACTTTTTTGAGGTAAAGATCGAAATATGATCTGATCGAGCCAAAGCAACCCCGAATTCAGATTCAGCGACCCCAAAAAAGTATAAAAATGTTCGTCTTGTCTAATAGACTAGACTTTTTTTCGTATTTCTATGTAGTTAACGAAAAGAGATGATTTCTTAACAAAAATGCAATAGTTAATGTTCCAGCCAAAACAGATTATTATTTAAAAACAATTCACCCAAAAAAGACCAATTTAAAAAAAAAATACTCAACAAAAAAACGAATTTGTCACAAAGTAGTTGAATTTTCAATTAATTTTCTACTGAAAAAAACAAATCATTTGTGAGAAAATTCCCGAATTTTCAACCAATCAGATTAATTTTCAAGCAAATAGTGTCCATTTTTGATGAAGTTCAATTTTTTTTGAAGAGAGGTACCGCAATATGACTTGTCGCCAATGGGACTTATCCAGTTTTTAGTTAAATAAATAATTACATTTTGATATTTTGTGAAATGTCTCTCTTTTTATGCATTTGAGTTGAAAACTGTAGGCATATGAATCAAAGTAGACTCAATTCCCTACAAAACTCAGAAAAATTGTGGAGCCCTAATAACTAAATATAAGGTCAATTTTCAAGGTCATTCGACGGCCAAGACGATGGTTTTGAATGACCAACCCATATTTTTGACTGCGAATTTAAAAATAGCGGAAAATTCCACGTCGAAAATACTTTGTGAGAAATTTACTTTTGTGACCTTAGAAAGGTAAAAAACCAAGGTCAAATGTCTAAAAACGGTAAGATTCCCTTTTTGGGAATTATAGTGGTTTTCTGAGAATAGCAAACGTTCAAGATGCTTTCAACAAATAGATAAAATGTAAACGTCTGAACCAACTTGACCATCTTGACCTTGAAATAAATTTTCAAGGTCATTTGAAGGTCAAGATGATTCTTTTATAGGAAATCCCTACTTTAAATAGCGGATTTAGAAAGAGCGAAATATGTCACGTTAAAAATGTTCTATTGAAAATTTGTAAAAGTGTGTACCATCTTGACGATCTTGACCTTCTGATAAATTTACAAGATCGTCAAGATGGTAAAAACTTTTACAAATTTTCCATGGAACAATTTTGACGTAAAATTTTTCGCTCTCTTCAAATCCGCAGTTTAAAATAGGTATTTCCTTCAAGAAAAGTCATCTTGACCTTTAAATGACCTCAAAAATTTATCTGAAGCTCAAGATGATCAAGTTTGTTCACACTCCCACCTTTTATCGACTTGTTGAAAGCACATTGAACGTTCACTTCTCTCAGAAAACCACGATGATTCCAAAAAAAGCATCTTACCTTGTTCAAGCATTTGACCTTGATTTTTTAGCTTTCCGATGTCACAAAAACGAATTTCTCAGGAAATATTTTTGACGTGAAATTTTCCGCTCTTTTTAAATCCGCAGCAAAAAATAGGGGTTTCCGTTTTAAAAAATCGTGCTAACCTTTACATGACCTTGAAAATTGACCTTCAGGTCAACATAATAGTACTGTTTAATTACCTCCTAAGTTTCGTACAATTTTGACTAAACAATTTTTCTATCGATGGAGTATTTTAAGAGATATTTGGATGTATAGATTAAAATGGTTCACTCTGTCTATAAGTATGATATCCCATGTACAGCTCTATGTATGGCCTATCAGGTCCTGTAATTCCTGAATTTACAAGTATGGGATTCTATTGTATCTCCCGATACCGACAACTTCGAATTTGCGTCTTCTCTCCCAAGATGCTCGTAGTACGAGCATTTTGCGATGCAGAAACGGTCGTTAAGATTTATGGCTGGCGTGGCATGGTCCTCAGGTCTTTAGCCGCTTATTAGCATGCGGTATATCATGGCTACCGGACCGCTAGGGTTCGCGACAATAATTAGATAGATACGGGACATAGGCGTAACACTGGGGTTCGTTGAAGGTATCTATACTAGAGAAGGAGGTCGGGATGCAACCAGCTTCAGTGTTGCGTCGTATGCAAATGATGACGTCACACAATGCAATACAACCCTCCAGGACAAGCGAAGCCATGGACACCAAACATTCATACAGATATGCTGTTCTATCCGATCTAGATGACATTGGGGTCAGGAATGCCTTCGCAGCACACGCATATCGAACATCCTAATTTTGAAAAATCAGTTCATGAAGCTGATGGAAAGGGTCGGAAGAGATAGGATCTCAGTGGCCAAAGATGAATGGTTGGAAGGTTGAAGGGTTAGAAATCATTTTCCAAACGATCAATGGTCAAAGACAAGATTTCAAAAGTCGAAGGTCATTCAAATCTCACCTTCCTTACTTTTCTTTCCTCATTTCTCCACCCACGCATCCGTTCTTTTAATTTTGTGTCAGCATCATCATACGTCATCACATCATCATAATCACTGCCCCGCAAGTAGCTACTTCCCGTTCCTCTCAAACCCCTTGTACCCGTAATTGCTATCCCTTCCACTACGTTCCCTCATTTCTCTCCCATTCTTGTCACTGGACATTTATTCCCCTAATTCATGCCACTTTCCCTTCCTTCTACGACATTCCCTTACTTACTCTCCCTTCCTAAATTTCTCCTCTTCTATACTACTCCCCTTTCAGGAAAGAAGTACGACGGTCGCACTTACCCTCACTTTCCGCACATGCACTATACTCCTCTACGTTCACTTACTTGCCCTATTCTCTTTCTCTCTCGTAGTTCCCCTCCTCACATTTCTCCTCCTGAGAAAAAAGTACGATGTTCTCACTTGTCATACAATCCCTCACTTCCTGTAATTCTCCTCCCTCGATTCACGCAACTTCCCTTCTCCTTTTCTACATCCTTAACTTTTTCTCCTCTTCTACTCTCATCCCAACCCCTCACTATCCCTGCAATCTACTCAACTTTTTTCCTCTCACCCCCTTCTTTCTTTGCCTTCCCCTTGCTAATTCCACTTTCCGCTGATCTTCCTCTCATCTCTCACTCCCTCTACACTTTATCACTCTTCACCTCACCCTACTCATCCCATCACCTTCCCTTAATCAAATACTCCTTTCTCTTCCTGCTTGCCCTCCCTTTCCTTCTCTTACCCTACTTTCTATCACTTCCCCTCCATTCCCTCCACTCCATATCTCCTGCCCGACTTTCTGGCATGTCCCCTTCGATCAACTTCATTTCCTTACTGCTCACCTTTTCTCCTACTTTCCGTCACTTCCCCTTTCTTGCACTGCATTTCCACAGTTCTTCTATTCTCTTCCTCTCCTCTAATCCCTGTCCCAGGACAAAAGTACAAAGTAAAAAAAGATAATTAACCCGTGGCCTGAGCCTTCTAAACAATACAAAAGTTCAATTTTTTGTGTGTAAAAATTAGAAATAACTTAGGTAAAGGCAATAAGTATGGCAATAGAATGATGGTAGGCATCACTGCATACAAGTACATAAACCTAATTTCATCCAGAATACTACCCCTGAAAAATTCGCACTCTATAAGGCAAAATTTATAATGTGTTTTTTTTCCATGTACTTCAGATATTTTCAGCCTTGTAGCCAACTTTTTTTCATTGATAGTTAATTCGTTATAATTGAAGAGTTACCTTTTCTTATAAAAATTCGTTTTTTCTTATTGAAACTTAATTCTTTTACTCCAAATTTAAATTTGACCTTATTGGTTGAAAACTGATTGTCTATAGTTACAAATTCAACAATTTCTTTACAAATTGATGTGATTTGTTTTGAATTCGTTTTTTTTTTGTTAGAAACATGATCTTTTTGTTTTGAAATGAACTGAATATGAATAGAATTGTTGAAAATTTGATCATTAAAATTTTTTTTTTAGTTAACAACCAATTTTTTATCTGCAAATTTAACTGTTCTATTCCTGGTTAAAAATTTATAGTGCTTAGTTTAAAATTCAATTGCTTCATTGAAAATTTGTATTTTTCAATCAAAAATTTCATTTTTGTAGCCAATTTAATTATTTGGTGGAAAATAAACTATTTGGTTAAGAATTAACTTTTTGTTCGAAAATTTATATCTTACGAAAAATGATTTCTTCTGGCTTGAAAATTCCATTATTTGGTTGAAAAATTAACTTTTTTGATGAAAAGTGGTCTTTTTTGTTCGAGAATTCAACCGCTTTGTTGAAAATTGATATTATAGGATTGTAGATTTAACTCTTTTTGGTAAAAAAGTTATTGGTAGCATTCAACTGTCTTCTGAAAGATTCGTCGTTTTGGCTTGCAGATTTGACTACTTGGTCAATAATTCAACTTTTTTTGGCTGAAGTAAATTCTTTATTGTTTAAAAACTAACCGTTTGGTTTAATATTCGTGTTTTCATGTTGAAAATTTAACTCTTTCGTTGGAAAGTCATTTTTCTTGGTTAAAAATTAATCTTTTCGCGTTTAAAAGTCGTCTGTTTCTTAAAAAATTCGACTTCTTAGCTTGAAAACTCAACTGTTTTGCTGACAATTTATCCTTTATGGTAGAAAATTGATTTTCCATAGGTTCTGTGACGATAGAAGGGAGGGTTGGAAAAAATTGTGTGGATCGTATTTGAATTATTATAATAAAAGTATTTTTTAAACGACTGCATAAGGGTATCTGTCCGGGGCAGGGCTCGGAACTGCTCAAGATTAAAAAATTGGTAAAATAGTAACCATACTTCTCTCAAAAAAGTAACCGAAAAGTAACCATAATGTGGGGAAAAAAGTAACCAAAAGGAAGGATTTCTTGCCAAAAAGACCAATTCCCCATCAAGATTATAAATCTTCGACAAAAAAAGTATATATAAGGAAGTAGTACAACTTTTAACAAAATGATTTAATTTTTCTGACTAGAAAAAAATTTAATATAAAAAATAGTAGATTTAATGAAGTAAGACGATTTTTAAACCAAGAAGGTTTTTTTCGACCAAATTTTTGATTTTTGAAGCCAATAAGATAAATTTTGCAAAATAGTTGAATTTTCAACGAGTAAATAAGGATTTTTGATAAAAAAAGTTATGTGTCAACCAAATAGTTAAATTTTCTAGGGAAACAGAGGAATCTTCCACAAAAAAAGACAAATTTTCAATAAAATAAGTACTTTTCTAACCAAAAAGATGAACTCTCAAATAAAATTAGGTATTTTTGCACAAAATGCACAATCTACAAATAAATATAATAAATACAACCAAAATTACAGGCAGTACAACTTTTTTCTATTATTGAAAAGAATTTGGTACTTTCATTGTATTTTTTTTGTGCATTGTTTTATTTTGTTTTAGTTTTAATTTTCGACGAGAATTGACAACTACAAGAATATACAGGAATTTACATGTTTTGCAGCCGAAAAATTGTTCTTTTTTGACTTAAAATGAAAAATATTTAGAATATTACAATGAGATAATTTTAAATTGAGTTGTGCACCTGATCGCTATTAAAAAAAAGCTTGTATGTTTACGCTTTCAAACAGTGGTAAAAAATAAAAATAAAATAAAAGAAAAAAATGAAAAATCGTGATTAAAAACCAAAAAACCTTCAGTTTGAAGTTTTTTTTCAAATATGTAGTAATTGATTGAATACCATACATATGCCATTTAAAATTATCCCTTTGTAATATTCTCAATATTTGTCACCCTAGGTCGAAAAAGAACAACCTTCTGACTGCAAATAAAAATTGAACAATTGAGGAAGAATTGGTCGCGGTCATTAAAATTAAAAGATTCGAACTCTCGAAGATAAACTTTTTTTTTGTTTGAATTACAAAAACTGAACTACAAATTCGAGCACTCAAAGTTAAATTTTAAAAAATTTCAAGCATTCAAAATTAAACCTTGAAATTTGTCAATTCAAACGCTTAATAATTTACGCGCATAATATGGAAGCTTTTAACACAATTAAGCAATTAAAATTTTTTGAATTAAAAGTCGTTAAACTGCAAAATTTTGAATTTTAATTTGTATACATTGTACAGTTAAAAGATTTGAAAAACAGGAATTCACGCTAACATTTTCAGTGCTGTGAATTGAATTATTAAAAAAAAAAATTAATTATATCATTTCAAGCAACTTGAATTTTCCCTACAATTTTCTGAAAATTTTGCAAGAGTAAAAAAATTACCTTACAATCCCCCTGATTATTTTTCGAACATTTTTTTTAATATTCTTTCAAAATCAAATAAAAAAATTAGAATTTTTTATTCACTTAGATCCTTTTAAAATGCTTAAGAAGCTTATCATTTTTGTGTTTGAAATTTTCAAACATTTGAATTCTATTTACAATCTTTTTTAATTTTGCTTTTTATATTGATGTTTAAAATAAAAAGTAATTTTTTATCTTCTCAGCAAACTTAGAAAATAGGTTGTTTCCTCAAAACCTATCGAGATCCATGAAAAGCCTTAAAATTTTATTTCGAAACCTTCAAAAATCTAAATTAAGTTTTTTATGTCTCAAAATTTTGTCCAGTTTTTAATTAAGTTTGGATCTTCTCAAAACTTGTGAATATTTCTTGAACTAACTCAAATTTTTTCTGAATTGATAACTGTTCAATTGTTATTTATACATTAAAATTCAATAATTTCACTTACATATTAAAAATTTATTTAATAGGGCAATTTAAATTGTATGGAAAGTAAAATATTGCTGTATATCCCAAAAAAGTCTTCATTAATTGAAAAAATTAAATTCAAATGGTTAAAAATTCAATATTTTAGATTAAAACAATATTACGACAATGTAAAATACATGTTATCAATAAAAAGTTATACAAATTTTTGAATTGTCAAAAGTTATACTTTATTGTTAATTTTTTTTTTGATTTTCTACAAGAAAGTACAAGAAAAATATCATGATTTGTATTCAACTGTGTTTTTTTGATAAATTTTGTGTATTTTTTACAAAAAGTGCATGCTTCAACGAAAAATCACAGTTATGGAAATGTTGTACTTTTTCTAAGCATTTTTTCCACCAAACATTTTCAACAAAGATTCATTAACTTTTAAACGAACTTCAACCAAGGAAGATAATTCCTCATTGGGAAACATAATACATAGTTCGATTTTTCAACAAAAAAGATTAAAATTTTTAATTAAAAACTAGATAGTTTAGCTAAATTGCAGGTATTATCAGGATTCATAATGATTCAATTGATAGCCCTCTTTATAAATTTTACCTAGGAACTAATTATAATTTTATTGTTATTTCTTAATTTTCCCGGCTCTAAAAAGCCAAATTTACTGAAAAAATTTGAATTTTTACATTTTTCACAAGTTTTTAAATCACAGAAATGGAATAAAAAAGAAAGTTTAACCGATATTTGTGTAAAGTTTATCCTGTGAAGTTAATTTTTGTTGCAGAGAATCTTTCGTCGGAAATCGATGTAAGGTTTATCTTCTGTTTTGTCTGTGATAAGACGAATAATGAATTAATTCATTTCGTTATTTAAGGCAAAAAATGTAACCAAAAGTAACCTCTCCATAAAATAAGTAACTTTTTAATAACCGTGGATCAAAAAAGTAACCCGTTCCGAGCCCTGGTCAGGGGCTGAAAAATCCTGAAAATATTTTTTAAAAAAATTTTTTTTATCTGAAGAAAAGTTCAATATTCCGTGAAGGAATTAGACGAAAATTAGTCTGGGTGTTGTGGTATTCTCCACGGGTGGCGATAGACGGGAATGAAACGCTTGCACGGAAAATCAGAGACAGATAGGTGGAGATCTTACCGCAATGACGTGCGGTCGGATCGGTCCGATGAAATGACGGATTCTGCGAGTGACATTCGATATCACGTTCGTGGCTGGTGAAATGGTGAACGCAATAGAAACGCTTCATCAGACGTAGGAGGAAATCCGGATAATCGTCACTCAGCATCTCGAGTTATCAGACAAATGGGACTACACGTTTGCCCCATAAAACTTTATCTTATTTTCCCAATTCCCTTCTTCACTACCATTGCTCAAATTAAAACCCCTTCCATAAAAACAGGACTGGAGAAACTGGAAAGTAGTTTTCATCATTCGTGTGGAAACCTATTATTGTTTAAATGAAAAATCTGGTTTTGGGGTTTCGTAGCCCCGGACAGAAACATTCATAGAGCGAAACATTCGACTGGCAACGAGCGTGAAAGAAGTGCTGCCAACTTACAAAATTGCTTCACTCGAGCTGATCGAAGCTGTCGGTAACGTATTCGGTTGGTTTTGCACCGATAAGCGAAAGTTCAACTACACTCGAGTAGAATGGTTGGGGAAGCGAAACTTTCATCCTGAAAAGAGCGTGAAAGAAGTGCTGCCAACTTATGAAATCAATTTACTTCAGCTGATCGAAACTGA
>CAKNXH010000486.1:102997-114697 GCA_932178445.1 Andricus quercusramuli | reverse complement strand
GTATTTGATTGGCTTTACACCGATAAGCGAAAGGTCAGCTACACTCGCGTAAAACGGTTGTGGAAGCGAAACTTTCCCCTTGCAAAGAGCGTGAAAGAAGTGCTGCCAACTTATAAAATTACTTCACTTGAGCTGCTCGAAGCTGTCGGTAACGTATTTGGTTGTCTTTGCACCGATAAGCGAAAGGTTAGCTACACTCGCATAAAACGGTTGGGAGAACGAAACTTCTGCCTTGCGAAGAGCGTGAAAGAAGTGCTGCCAACTTGAAAGATTCATGCGCTCCAGCTGATTGAAACTGTCGGTAACGTAGGTCATCGAAGGTAGTGACGCACACAAGCCGCAGATTCAAACTCTTTTCAAAGTTTGAAGTGGAAAAAAACATTAATTTTTTTGAGTTATGCTTGTTTTGCTTCAATTTATTTTCAAACTTTATATTTTAAATATCTGGTTCATCTGAACCATAAACTTTTTGCAATAGTTGATTCGATCAGCTAGACTAGATGAATTTCATAAGTTGGTCACCCTTCTTTCGCGCTCTTTCCGGGGCGAAATTTTTCCTATCCCCAACAGTTCTACGCACCTGTAGCTAACGTTTAGTACCATTTAGTACCATGCATCATTTACGTTTGGAAAAGGACCATGGTGGGTGTTTAGAATATTTTTCTATTTTTTGAACAATTAAGGGACCGTACTTAAATTACTAGAGAGAGATTTTGTTACGATTTGCTACGAAAGATAATTTACTAAATTATTTGCATTGTATTTATATTTATATTACTTATTTTCAAATTCTTTTTCCTGAAGATTATCTTTTTAGATATAAAATTTAATATTCGTTTGAAAATTCAAAAGTTTTGTTAAAAGGTCATTCTTTTTGTTAAACATTAAATTATTTCAATGGAAAATTCACTTCTTGTTTGAAATTCTTATTTCGGTGCTGAAAACTCAACTGAAATCCTCCTTGGAGGAAACTTCAACTATTTATTTGGAAATTTGTTTACCTAATTTAAAAATTCATCTTTATTAGTAGAAATTCCATCTTCCTTGGACAAAAATGCAACTATTTGATAGAAGATTCAATAATTTTGTTAAAAAGTCATCCTTTTTGGTTGAAAATTCAACTGTTTTGTTCAAAATTCATCTTTTTGGGTTGAAAAATCAAGTATCTTCGTGGAAAATTGCCTTCTTGTTGAAAACCTATATTTTACTGTTGAATAGACAAACTAAAATCTTTTGTTGATGAAAATTGAAAATTTATTCAATTTGATTTTTTTATTTGAAAATTCATCTGTTTTAGTAGAAATTCCATCTTTCTTGGACGAAAATGCAACCATTTGGTAGAAGATTCAATAATTTTGTTAAAAAGTCATTCTGTTTGGTTGAAAATTCAACTGTTTTATTGGAAATCCGTCTTTTTGGGTTCAAAATTCCAGTCTCTTTATAGAGAATTTTCTTTTTGTTTAAACCCCATATTTCAATGCTGAATAGACAAACTAAAATTTTTTTCTGATGAAAATTCAAATTTTTTCAAATTTTATTTTTTGATTTAAAAATTCATGTTTCAGTGAAAATTTCATCTTTCTTGAATAAAAATTCAATTATTTGGTTGAAGATTCAATAAGTTTTTTGAAAAGTCATCCTTTTTGTTTGAAGATTTATCTGTGTGGTTGAAAATTCGTCTTTTTGGGTTGAAAAATCAGTATCTTCATAGAAAAATGACTTCTTGTTTGAAACTCATATTGTAATGTTGGTTAGTCAAACTAAATTTTTTTTTTGATGAGAATTCTGATTTCTTTAAATTTTGATGTCTTGATTTCAAAATTCATCTGTTTTAGTAGGAATTTCACTTTTCTTGGATAAAAAAGCAACTATTTGGTTGAAGATTCAATAATTTATTTTAATCTTTAAATGGACAAACTGAAATCTTTTTTTTTATGAAAATTCTATTTTTTTAAATTTGTTTTCTTGATTCCAAAATTCATCTGTTTCAGTAAAAATTTCATATTTCTTAAATACAAATTCAATTATTTGGTTGAAGATTCAATAATTTTGTTCAAAAGTAATCCTTTTTGTTTGAAGATTCAACTGTGTTGTTGAAAATTCGTCTTTTTGGGTTAAAAAATCAGTATCTTCGTAGAAAAATGACTTCTTGTTTGAAACTCATATTCTAATGATTATTAGTCGAACTAAAATTTTTTTTGAAGGGCAATTCTAATTTTTTTTTAAGTTTGATTTGTTGATTTCAAAATTCATCTGTTCCAGTAGAAATTTCACTTTTCTTGGATAAAAAAGCAACTAAGTGGTTGAAGATTCAATAACTTATTTCAATGTTGAATAGACGAACTAAAATCTTTTTTTAAATGAAAATTCCATTTTTTTTACATTTTTTTCTTGATTCCAAAATTCATCTGCTTGAGTAAAAATTTCATTTTTCTTAGATACAAATTCAATTATTTGGTTGAAGATTCAATATTTCTGTTGAAAAGTCATCCTTTTTGTTTAAACATTCAACTGTTTGGTGTGAAATTCGTCTTTTTGGGTTGAAAAATAAGTATCTTCGTAGAAAAATGACTTCTTGTTTGAAACTCATATTTTAATTTTGGTTAGTCAAACTAAAATTTTGTTTGGATGAGAATTTCAATTTTTTTTTTATTACATTTTTTTTATTTCAAAATTCATCTGTTTCATTGAAAATTTTACTCTTCTTGAATAAATGAGCAACTATTTGGTTGAAGTTTCAATAATTTTGTTGAAAAATCATTCTTCTTGGTTAAAAATTGAATAGTTTTATCAAAAATTCAAGTATCTTCGAAGAAATTTTACTTCTCATTTAAAACTCATATTTAAATGTTGAAAATTGAAATTAAAATCTTTGTTGGATGAAAATTCAATATTTTTCAAATTAGTCTTCTTGATTAAAAAATTCATCTTTTTTAGTAAAAATTTCATCTCTCTTGGATAAAAATGCAACGGTTTCTTTGTAAATCAATCTTGTATGCTTGAAGATTCAAATATTTCATTTTTCCATTTATCTCTTGGGTTGAAAGTTTAAATATTGTGTTGAAAATTGATCTTCTTCAACTGTATATTCAACTGCATAGGTATAAGCTGAACTAATATATTGAAAAATTGTTTTTTCTCTGAACCTTCTTTGGTTGGAAAGGATTTTTTTCAAATGAAAATGTAACTATTATTCCAGTTAAATGTTCCATAATTTTAGTTGAAAATTCTTCTCTATTTTGTTGAATATTCTTTTTTTGCTAAAAACTCATTTATTTAATTTTTGGTAGAAAAATGATCTTTTTTAGTTTTAAATTCGTCTTTTGGCAGAAATTCATTTTCTTGGTCCAAAATTCAATTATTTCTTTTGTTTAGTTAAGCTTTAATTTTCAAACTTAGAATTTAATCGTTTAAGTTTTGGCTGACAATTTATCCTTTTTAGTAAAAATTAATTTTTTTTGCTTGAAAATTCAACTATTTCAGTTGAATATTCATTGTTTTACTTGAAAACTCCTATGTTTCGTTTAAAATCAATTCATTTTTACTAAAAATGTTACTATTCCATTTTCGGTTGAAAATAATTATTTTTTTAGTTCGAAATTCAACTATCTGGATGAAAATTTGTCTTCTTTAATCAAATGTTCAACTATTTTGTTAACAATGCACGTATTTTGTTGAAAATTTGTATGTTTTTTATACAAAATGATTCTTTTTATTTGAAAATTAATCTTATGGTTTAAAAATTCATCTTTTTGGTTGAAAATTCAAGTATTCCAGTTAAATAGTCATAATTTTAGGTGAAAATTTATGTATTTAAATTTAACTATTCAGTTGAAGGTTCAAAATTTTATTTGAAAATTCATTACTTTGGTTGAAAATTCAACTTTTTTGTTGGAAATCCGTTTGTTTTTTGTCGAAAATTAATTTTTCTAATCGAAAGTATAACTTTTTCATTTTTTTCGCAAAGAATTGATATTTTTGGTGGACAATTTGAGTATTTTTCAAAAATTGATTTATTTGACAATTTTTTGCTCTGTTGTATTGAAGGATGTTCATAATAAACGTCTGGAATTGAAATAAATGTTTGCATTTTGCGGCAAATACGAATTTGTATCTTTTAGTTGGCCGGAAAAATTGAAAAACTTGACCGGGAAAAACCGGGAATTTGAAATCGTCCGCCGAATCGCCACCCTGAAAATGTATGTGCTTGGGGAATGATAACCAGCTTTTGCGATGATTCCTGCATATATTTAATCCGCAACATTTTTTGAATAGTTAAACCAATAATTCCATTTTTGTCCATTATTGTTAATTGATTTAACTTTTTAATTACATAAAGCCTTCTGAACAATCTAATATTATACAATTAAAAATTTGAAACCTTTGAAATTGAATGATTTTAAGATAGATAGATAAACGTTGCATTGCAAATAAAATTATTTGAAATATTCAAAATTGTGTATTTTAAAAATTCAAAACTAAATATTTTCGTGAATTTCAAATCAAACTTATTCATAGATTCAAAATTTTAATACTGGAAGACATTTAAAAAGATTGGACAAGTTTTCCTACTGAAAATTAAAAGAATTTAATGAGATACCTACAATTTATTTAGTCTGAGTTTCAAAATATTGGCGCCATCCTACGTTCTAGGGATTGCAATCGTTTTCAATTGAGTATCCATTATTCTGAATTAGAGGTTGAGGTGTCACTACAGCATTTTGATATTGCGATAATTATTCACAAGCGGTTTTTTACGCTTTCAAACCAAAAAATGTCATCAATATGAATTTAAAAAGAAGCCCTTACGAAAAGATATGACAGCAAAAAAATGACAGGTGTTTCAATTTTCCCTGTCATTTTTTTTCTGTCATTTTTTTGCGACCACAAGAAAATGACAGGGAAACGACAGGCGAAATTCAGGAAAACAACAGGCAAAACGACAGCCGAAATGACTGGTCCTAATTGGCCATAATTTATAATAATATCATGTAACATTATAAATTATCGACGACTTGCAGACTTATTCGTAAACCATTTTAACTTTCCTGTAAAGCTTAAAAAATCATTAGCAAAAGAAAACTATTATGGAAATTTTCATGATGAAACACCTCTTTGTAGCCTGTAGCTAATTCCGAATTATCTTCCAACACATCAATTGTGGAATGTGTTCGATTTGCCATTGTAAAGACTTCTTATCCTTACAAAGTGCTAAACTTAAGTACCACGGGCAAAAATTTCAGACTATTTTCAACTTTTTTCATTCCCTTAACAAGTTGACTGCGTGCTCCAGTTCCATGATCCAACAAAGAATGGTTCCGCCACGCGCAAACTACGGACCCTTTGATTGGTTCACTTTTTTTTAGATGCGTGTAGCGAGACCATTCTTTGTTGGGTCATGGAATTAGGTGCAGGCATTGAACTTCTTGCGGAATGAAGAAAGTTGAAAATAATCTGAAATTGTTGCCCGTGGTACTTAATTTTAGCACTTTGTAAGGATAGGAAGGCATTAAAAAGGCAAATCGAACACATTCCACAATTTATGTGTTTGAAGATAATTCGGAATTAGCAACAGGCTACAGAAAGGTGTTTCATCATGAAAATTCCCATAATATTTTCTTTTGCTGATGATTTTTTAAGCTTTACAGGAAAGTTAAAATGGTTTACGAATAAGTCTGCAAGTCGTCGATCATTTATAATGTTACACAATATTATTATGAATTATGGCCAATTAGGGCCAGTCATTGTCGGCTGTCGTTTTGCCTGTCGTTTTCCTGTCATTTTGCCTATCGTTTCCCTCTCATTTTCTTGTGGTCGCGAAAAAATGACAGAAAAAAAATGACAGGGGAAAAATTGCACACTTGTCATTTTTTTCCTGTCATATCTTTTCGTAAGGGAGTAAATGAAAATTTTACAATAATATACCCGCTGAATCAAACTATTACTGCCTACTTGATAAAGACACTATATCACTGTCACATCGTTAGGTGGCATGATTTTCACATATTGTTAACCCACATACTTTTGACTCTTTATTTGGTATACCGCCTGAACAAACATTAAATTGTTTCTGCTTGAAATTTTTGTTGAATTATTAAAAATTTAATTTCCAACATATAAAAACGTGCGCCTCATGTGTGTTAGAAACGAAAACTGCAGAGGGCTCACTGCAGGCAAGTGCATTCACTAAATTCAACCCGATTGGGAACAATTGACACAATTAGCAACAATTTAAACCGATTCAACTTTTGATCACTTTTAATCGTTATGAATCGTGTCCAATCGATTATTTCTAGACGGGTCGTCTCTTCTCATAGTTGTCAAAGCTGGGTTTAGCGAAATATCCTGCTCAGCTGTCAGTAGTCGGATGATTAGGCGTTTGCCATAGTTCGATAGAACATTCCTTCGTACTCTCGAGGTAATATTGATTAACGGAACAAGGTCCTAGCTGGAAGCCTAATCCGACTGGGCCATAAACAGATCAAGTCCAGACTAAATCCGGCGCAAATTGTTACTAATTCGCATCTTAATAATGACCGCGTCAGAAGCGTCACCGTATCTCAGAACGTGGCAAATTAGCCGCTATGACAAATGACAGCCGACGTGCACGTGCATCGGCCTACCCCAAGAGCGTTTTCATGTGTGTGTAGTTCCATATGTAGATGTGTGCCTTCACGCGTATTTGTGGGAGGATGGGTGGTTAGGTATGAATCCTCCGGACATACCGCAACCAAGCCAGCGATACGGCTGCCTATTCAACATGTGCAACCGTCAACGTGCTCAGATACAATCAATCAAATCAATTAATGATTCAATTGTCCGATCGCACCGGGGTACGTGATTGTCCTCCGAATCAGAGAAGCTTTACTCCAGCTTCATCTCACCACCTCGATTGTTACTCAGTATTGTCAGAAGATAATTGAGGATAATTATTATATCCCGAGATGGATTTCCATATGAAAATCGCCGGGTTGAAGAATCCACGTGGAATTCCATGTGGAATTCGACGTGGAATTTCACGTGGAACGTTTAGCATAATTTTTAATTGCAAATATCTTGTGAACCGTAAGAGATATACGCAAAAATGAGCGATATTTCACATTCTCATTGTAATGAGAAGGTATTGGTACTATGTAAAATTTGACTTGATCGGTTTTCATCAAATCTCCACGTTTGGAGATCCCCTGAGTCAGAAAAAACGATTTTTACGAAGGTTTCTGTCTGTAGTCTGCAGTCTGTAGGCACGATAACTTTCAAAAAAATAATCAGATTGGATTGTGCTTTGGCACAATCTTTTAGAACCTGAAAGGAAAGAACATGTTCGTTAACCAGCTGATTTAGATCAAAATTTAAAAAATTAGAGCATTTTGAAAATTTTTGAGAACATTTTTTTCAAGATTCAAAAATTCTATGTACGACTATTCATAGTACTCAAAAACTCGAACAGTTTATCTCAACGAATTTTTTTCTCCTGGGTCACTGAAAATATTTTTGGAATTTTATTGAAGAAATGCTGGGGAGCGTATATTCAATACTTTCTTGAAATCTCATGGAATCGCTGGAAATCTTTGCAATCCTTGAAATACCTTGAAATAATTTAAAACCCATGGAAATCCTTTCGAATTTTTTCTAGTTCCGTGACATTTTTGGAAATTGCTTGAAATTTTCGAAATCATTTGTCATCCTGTAAAATACATGGAAATCCTTTAAAATATCTGAAAATTCTTGAAGTCTTTGGGAATATTTCCGAATCTCCTGAAATCCCTTGAAATATTTTCAAATATATTTAAATCTTTTGAAAGCTTTCAAAATTTCTCAAAACCGGTCATAATTCCCAAATAATATTCATAAATCCTTTGAAATTCCGTAAAATCTTTGGAAATTTCTTAACATCCTTTGAAATTCCGTGAAATCATCGAGATCCCGTGCTATCACCTAAAATCCATCAAAATCTCTCGATATCATTTGAAATCTTTTTAAATCCCTTGGAATCCCTTAAAATATTTGAGAATCCTTCCCAAATCCTTCGTAAGCCATGAGGATCTTCAGATATTCCTGAAAATATTTTTAATTTTTCAAAATCCATTGAAATCTTCCTGAATCTCTAAAAATCTCTGAAGAAATTTCAAAATTCCATCAAATTATTTAAAAGCCATTCAAATTTTTTGTAATCCTTTATAATATTCGGAAGCCATTAACATTCAATTCAAACTTCTGAAATCTTGCAAAATCCTCTAAAATCCATAGATATACTTTCCAAATCTTTAGAAATCCCTTAAAATATTATAATGTTTACTAAAATATTTTAAAGGGTATTACAGTTTTTCAAAGTCCGTTGATATCCCTAAATAATATTAAAATTCCGTTAAATCTTTTAAAATGCTACAAAATCCTCTAAAACACGTGGATATTTGGCATCTTTGGAATCTCTTAAAATTTTTTGCAATCCCGTGAAATCATCGGGACCCTTTTCTGTCTCTTAAAATCCATAAAAATCTCTTAAGATCATTCAAAATCTGTTCAAATCCCTTGGAATCCCTCAAAGTCTTCGCAAGCTCTTTAAATATTCAAAATTCTTGGAAATCGTTTCAAATTTCTTTAATTCCCTTAAAAATATTTTTAAATCCTTTAAAATTCTTTGAAAGCCATGAGAATTCCCCGATATCCCTTAGAATACTTTCAAATGTTCGAAAATCCATTGAAATTTCCTTAAATCTTTCAAAATCTTACATAATCCTGAAAAATCCGTGAATATATTATGTTTTTTTTTTGTCTCGAAATCCAGTGAAATCCCATGAAATCATTGAAAACCCATCAAACCTCTTGAAACCCCATCAAGATCATTTGAAATTCTTCCAAATCTTCTTTAATCCCTTCAAATCTTTCAGATGTTTGAAAATCTTTAAAATCTGTGGAAATCTTCCCGAATCTCTAGAAATCCCCTGAAATATTTCAAAATTTCATGAAATAATTTGAAAGCCATTTAAGTTCTTTGAAATCCTTTATAGTATTTGGAATTTCTTAAAAATTCTTATTGACTTCTTTGAAATTTTAGGAAACCTAAAATCTGTGGATAAGCTTTGGAATCATTTAAAATCTCTCAAAATCCTTTGAAATCCTGTGATAATTTGAATTCTTTGCAAATCTCTTAAAAAACTTGCAAAGCCCTTCGAATCTTTGAGATCTCTTTATATCTTGAAAATCCGTGAAAATATTTTCGACTTTATAAAAATCCCTCAGGATAGTTCAAAATTTTTCAAGCCATTAAAATTCTTTGAAATCCTTCATAATATTAGGAAATCCTTTAAAATTTCGTTACATTTTTTGAAATCTTAGGAAATCCTCTAAAACTCGTGGATATACTTTGAAATCTCTGAAATCTCTTCAAATCCAATAAAATCCCGCAAAATCATTGATAATCCTTAAAATATCATACTCTTAAAAATCTCTTGAGATTATTTAAAATTTTATAAGTCCTTCAAGATCCCTTTAGATTTTTGAAATCTCTTCAAATTTTTAAATTCCACAGTAATATTTCTGAATCTCTTGAAATCGCTCTCAATATTCAAAAATGTATAAAAATCTTTTAAAAGCCATGATAATTTTTTGAAATCCCTAAAAAATCTTTTCAAATTGCGAAAATGCTTTGAAATTCGGTTGAATCTTTCTAAATTCTACGAAATCCTCTAAAGTCTCTTGTTAGCCATGACAAAATACCTTCAGATCATTTGAATATTTTTGAATCCTTTCGAATCCCTTCAAATCTTTGAAATCTTTGAATCATCAAAATTTATGGGAATCTTTTCAAATCTTTTGCAGTTCCTTCAAGTCTTCTGAAAGCTATTAAAATTCCTCGAAATCCGTTAAGATTTCTTATAATATCCGAAAATCTTTTAAAATTTCGTTAAATCTCGTAAAATGTTACGAAATTCTCTAAAATCCGTATATATATATATACTTTGAAATCCTCTGAAATACCCTAAAATCAATTGAAATCCTGCGAAATCATCGAAAATCCTTCAAATCTAATCAAATTCGTGAAAATCTATTGAGATAATTTAAAACTTTTTGATTCCTTTAAAATCCCTTTCAATCTTTGAAATCTCGAAAAAAAATTTAATTCAACAGGAATTTTTTTGAATCTCTTGAAATTCCTGAAAATATTTAAAAAGGCATTAACATCTTTCAAAAGCCACAATAATTTTTTTAAATCCATCATTAATCCTTTCAATGTCTGAAAATCCTTTGAAATTCGGTTAAATCTTTTGAAATTTCTTGGAATCCTCTAAAATCCGTGGATACACTTTACAAATCTTCTTAAATCTCTCAAAATTCTTTGAAATCCCGTTAAATCAATAAGACTCCTTCAAATCTCTTGATATCCATAAAAAAATTTCTTAGAAGCACATATTTTTTTTTAATTTCTTTGAAATCTTAGAAAAAATTCAAGATCTGTAGAAATTTTTCCGAATCTCTTGAAATACCTTTAAATCTTTTGAAATCTATTAAAATTTCTCGAAATCTATACTTTGGATTAGTTTTAAATCTCTTGAAATCTTTGGAAATCCTATTACTTCTTTTTAAGTAATTAATAATCTCTTGAAATCCTTCAAAATCCTTGGAAACCGCGAAAATGGTTCTTAATTCCTTACAATTCCTAAAAACAATTGAAATCCTTCGGTATTTTCAGAAATCCTCTAAAATCCTGTGAAATCTCTAGACTAACTGTCGTTATCCTTTGGAATCGTTTCAAATACCGTAGCACTTCTATATTTGCTTGGTCAAAATCTTTTCATATCACAGGAAATCCTTCAAAGGACCCCGAACCAAATGTACAGAAAAAAGCCTTATGATAAAAAATTCTAAAAAAAAACTTTCTTGTATTTTTGAACCTGCAAACTAAAAACTCGAAAGAAAAATGTCAGAAAGATGGAAAGTTTTTAGACAAACACTTGTCCGAAGTTTGGATTTTTACATGTATTTTAATGGAAAAAATTTTACGATTCTTTGGGTATATAGCATGTTTTTGGGGGTGTTTTTGTACCCTAAACATCCAAGTAACATATGTAAATCATCATTCCTTAGTAACTAAAATCAATAGAGACTTTTATTTAACTGCTACGGTATGAAATGACTTTCCAATAAGTGGAGTAAGCGTACATAGCAAGAATATGTTTTGACCTAATTTTAGGGGATGTTTTACCAATCCTTAAACAATGAGACTGATGTTCCTAACGCATTAATCAATAACGAAGAATAATTTTATTTTTAAATGCATGAAAGCTGCAATTTTATGACAGAAAATAGTCGCATACAACCCTAAAAACTTCTCAAAGCACTTGCAACCCCTCATCAGATATAAAAGTCACCCAAGCTACCCCTAAATATTTTTAAAATTCAACAAAACCCACCTAATTCAAAAAAATGCCCAGTTTTTGCTGATAATAATTTCAATTGATGCCAAAGGGGCACACATAAAGTCTCAACCCTTCAGAACATGTAGAACTCACCCCAGCCACCCCCGAATATTTTGAAAGTCTAATAAAATCACCATAATTTCAAAGTACATGTTCTGAGCGGTTGTGACATTTTTTTTCACCTTTGGCATCAACTGAAAACATTGTCAGAAAATACCTGGCGTACTTTGGGATTGGGGTGATTCTATTGAATTTTAAAAATATTTAGGGGTTGCTAGGGTGA
>CAKNXH010000486.1:51954-86298 GCA_932178445.1 Andricus quercusramuli | reverse complement strand
AGTCAAACGTTAAGTTAAACAAATTAATTTTTAACGAAAAAAAAACGGATTTTCAATAAAACAGTTCAATTTTCGACAAATGTGATGAATCTTCAACTAAAATGATGAATCTTCAACTGGAATAGTTTAATTTTATACCAAGGAGGTACAAGAAATTTTCATAACATTTTTTAATTGAGAAAAAGATCAATTATGTTAATCAAACAGTCAAGCTGTCGTCTAAAAAAGATACATTTTTGATCAAAAATAGAATAGTTGAATTTTCTTTAAGAAAAAAAACTAATTTCTAACAAAAAAAATCGAACTTACAACAAAATAGTTACATTTTCAACTGGAATAGATAAATTTTCAGTTAGAAAAATTGATTTTCAACGAGGTCGTTAAATTTTCAATCAGAAATGAATTTTCAATTAGAATGATGAATCTTCAACTGGGATAATTGAATTTTATACCAAAAAGGTACAAAAAATGTTCACCAAATATTCCCATTTTTAAATAAAAGAGATCAATTATCAACTGAACAGTTAAATTTTCGTCAAAAAAAGATAAAATTGTAACCAAAGATGAGATAGTTAAATTTTCTGTTAAAAAAAAAAACTAATTTCTAGCAAAAAAAAAAAACGAATTTTCAACAATATAGTTAAATTTTCAACTGGAATAATTAAAGGTTTAGTAAAAAAAAACAACTGATTTTCAACATGGTCGTTAAATTTGCAATCAGGAATGAATACTCAATTAGAAAGATGAATCTTCAACGAAAAGAATTAATTTTTTGAAAAGAGTTACACTTTTAACGAAGGAGTTAAATTTTCAACAAAAATATATAAATTCTCAACAAACAATGTAATGTAATTTAAATTTCAACCAAAAAAGATTTCAATTTTCAATAAAAAAACAGTCAAGTTCGACCAAACAAGACCAATTTTCAAGAAAAGTTGTGTTTTGAATTAAAAAATACTTTTCAGTCAACAGAGAAAACAAATTTAAAAGGAACTGTTGAATATTCAGGAAAAATATGAATTTTCAACCAAGAAGAATAATTTTTTACGAAAAAGGACGAATAATCAATAAAACACAGGAAGGTATTATAAAGTACAATAAAAGAAAGAAAACGAAAAGGGTACTTAGCCTAATATTTGATTTAGGGGAGACTGGGGAGTTGTGGGCCGTGTGGAGTCGTGGGCCACCTCAATCTACGCCAATTTGTGGGTGGTAGGATTGCTTCAACCACTGCCAAAATACTCTCTTTGTATGAGCTCACTTTTGTGAACTCGACCCATAGTCTCAACAGGCGTAGTTAGTATTTTGACATTGTTGATTGAAGAAATCAAAATAAAAGTTTGTGTACAACTCAAGTTGTTGATATTCGAAGTCCCGTTGTACAGCATATTTCGAGGTTAAGTTAGTGCAAAATATTCCTTGAGCAATTGGCTTTAAATTCAATCAAACAATTTCGGTAAAACTTTCATTTTGTGTGTGGCAATTTGGTCATTTCGTAAATGTCGGCTGTGGGGAGTTGTGGTTCACCGTTAGTGGGGAGTCGTGGGCCAAACGTTCTTAATGCGTATTTCAATTTTTGAAGTGAACCTTCTTTTCTCTTGTTCTGAAAAGTGATGTTAGAGTGAAGTTAGAATGTAAAATTGTGTTGGAACAATGAATGTCAATCGGAACAACACAGTTCACTGCAACATGTGCGATCGTGCGGCGCACTTGAAATGTGCCAACATGAGGACCGGATATTACACGTGCATACATTGTGAATCAGAATAATTTTTTTTTAATCTCTTTAAAATCATTAATTTTTATTTACTGCAACTTTGATAAACATAAACTACTGGAATATGCCATTTTATTTTATTTTTTGTCATGGCCCACAACTCCCCACCAAAATCACAAATATCGATTTTGATAAGATTTACGATATCATAAATATTTCTCGCGCATTAACGAATTTCATTAATTGTGGTCTCCAGTTGATACCCTGAGAATTTTACTACAAATACCAGTTCATACATTGACAATTTATCGATGTTCAGAGAAGTTATGTCTTGAAAACAAAGCGTGGCCCACAACTCCCCACTCTCCCCTACAATTTGCTTTGGCCAAGTTTCTTAAGTTTTGACTTCATCCTACATGGTTGTTTCTTCTGTTTCATTTACCTAAATAAAAACTCATTCCCTATAACAAACATTTTTTAGAGAAAATAAAATATAATTCACTTCATTCACGAAAACTACCCTTTGTAGGTTTGAGTTTCTCAATTTTAATGAAAACTTGTATTCAATTTATTTATCTCTATGAACGATTGAAATAAAAGTTCACTGTACCATTTAGTTCGATTTGATATAGAAACTAATATAAAATAAGCCATATTTGTATTTAAAAAAAAAAACACATTTCTTTGCTGTTCCATAATAGGGACATGCATTATAAAACACCGGTATAAGAGTCCAAAAGTTGTTTCATAATAGGTACATAAAGGTCTTTCATTGATAAAAACATTTTGTAAATATATTCTACTATCGTCCAAAAATTTACGAAAATCTCAAAACCTCCTCAAAATTTGTCTCATGATAGGTACCTTTACCTTATACAACTTTAAATAACAGTCAAGCAGAATAAATTTGAAATTTCTTCATTTTTATTTGAAATTGCTTTATTCCGATTATGAAAGATTCTAGATTAAAAATGTTAGAAGTTTAAGATTCTAGTCTGTGAATATTAATGGTCAGGGGAAATGAAAAATTGGTCAGGGGAAAATTGGAAAATTTTTAAAATTAAGTTTCAGGGTAACCCTGATATTCTTACTGGGTCTTTTTTCTACCTTGAAACATCGAAATATCTCAAAAAATAGGCATTCCTTGAAAAAAATGTCCGTAATAACAACTTTTTATTTTCGAGGGGGAAAAGCGACTTTGAAAAAATTTACCCTAACCCACCCCCCATAAGGTTGGAGTGGGCGTAACTTTGTAATTTTAAATGGGAACCCCAATTTTTTATCACAGATTCAGATATTCTTTTCATAGGATGCGTATTTTTTGAGAACATTCGATGTCTCAAGTTAAAAAAAAAACACCCAGTATATATGCTTGTCACTATTACATAGAAAATTTACCTTTTAAAAAAATCCATATTTTGATGTTGAAAAATAAATTGAAATGCTTTTTGGATAAAAATCCAACTATTTTTTTGAAATTTTTTTTTTTTTTGCTCTGAAAATTCATCTGCTTCAGTAGAAATTTTGTCTTTCTTGGAAAATTATGCAACTGTTTGGTTAAAAATTCGATAGATTTGCAAAAGAGTCATTCTTTCTGGTGCAAAAATCTACTATTCCACTATACAGGGTGTTTTTTTTAACTTGAGACAACGAAATATCTCAAAAAATACGCATCCTGCGGAAAAAATGTCTGGAATAAAAACTTTTTATTTTCGAGAAGGAAAAAAGATTTGTTAAAATTTACCCCACCCCCACCCCCACATGAGGCAGGGGTGGGGGTAACTTTGTAATTTCAAATGTTAACCCTAATTTTTTATCACAGATTCAGATTATCCTTTACGAAATACGTAAGTGTTATTCGGAAAATTTGTTTCGATTCGCGATAGATGGCGCTGCAATTGCAAAAAACGAAATTGTTGACACTACTTTTAGCTCTACCGAGGAATAACGACGCGGACGTAGTAGTTGTCTATTCCCTTTGGGGTGCTTAATTTCGGTGAGTCCCCTTGCCTCTCACCATCCATCGGGGTGCTTGATTTCGGTGAGTCCCCTTGCCTCTCACCACAGGGATGCTTGATTTCGATTAATTATTTTACAATAAGTGCTCAAAATGGTGTCCTCGCACTTCGATGCACTTGTTAATCCGAGCTTTGAAAGATTCCACACAACTGCGAATTGTGTCTGGTGATATTTGTGCACGAGCAGACCTGATTCGCTCGATCATGTTATCACGAGTTGTGGGCACTTCTTGATACACGCGATTCTTTAGATAACCCCACAAATAGAAATCTGGCGATCTGGCAGGCCAATTTACTGGACCTCCTCTACCGATCCATCGTCCATTGAAGTCGCGATTGAGTACTTCCTTCGCGATTGCCGCATAATGTGCTGGACAACCGTCATGTTGAAACCACATGTTGTGTCGCACTTCCAAGCTTAGGTCTTCCAGCAATATTGGAAGTTGATTTTCTAAAAAGTCACGATATTTTTCACCGTTCAAATTTCCATCAATAAAATACGGACCGATAAGTTGATCTCCAATTATTCCACACCAAACGTTCACGGACCATGGACGCTGATGCTCAACTTCATTGTGCCGATTAACGTTACCATGGTTTGTGAAAGACGGCTCGTCTGTGAAGAGTACTAGAAAAAAGAAATTCGGGTTTCCTTGTATCTGCTGAACCGCCCATTGACAAAATGTCACTCGGTTCTGAAAATCATTTCCATGAAGTTCTTGATGCAGTGAAATATGATACGGATGATAATTATTACGTTTTAATACATTCCAAACACTGGATAGAGACATTCCGGAATCGCGGCTTAGTTGTCGAGTACTAACATGAGGGTCATGAGTGACTGCAGCTAAAATTGCAATTTCATTATCAACTCCAGTAACTGTTACTTGACGCTTCCTTGTTTTCGGTTGTACACTTCCGTCAGTGATGCAGTTTCGGACAACACGGTAAAAAGAAGCGCGTGAAGGAACACTTTCTGGAAAGCGTTGAGCATAAAGCGTGAGAGCATCATTGATATTCCTGCCACTTTCTCCATAAATGAGAATCATTTCAATCTTCTGTTGCTGAGATAGAATTTCCATTGTAAAAGTAATGAAGTAAGGTAATGAGGAAATACAACGATACCCAAACCAACTCAAACGAACATGACCAACAACAATAACCCAAACGAAAGCAACCAACACACCCAAATCAATTGAACACAATCAACCTTCCTAATGAATAAACGTTAAGCACGGACAGACGCGGTTATCGCTCGGCCGAAATGACGTCGAGGATTGTAATGTAATGGATATGTAATGTCTACATCCAAAATCGACTGTCGTCAACCAACTGCATTCGGGAATGGTTTTCGGCAGTTTTATCACTTTTACTGTCCCGTTGCCAAAAGTTGAAGCACCCCGATGGATGGTGAGAGGCAAGGGGACTCACCGAAATTAAGCACCCCAAAGGGAATAGACAACTACTACGTCCGCGTCGTTATTCCTGGGTAGAGCTAAAAGTAGTGTCAATAATTTCATTTCTCGCAATTGCAGCGCCATCTATCGCCAATCAAAACAAATTTCCTGAATGAAACTTAGGTATTTCGTAAAGGAGAATCTGAATCTGTGATAAAAAATTGGGGTTGCCACTTGAAATTACAAAGTTACCCCCACCCCTGCCTCCTGTGGGGGGTGAAGGTGGGATAAATTTCAACAAATCTTTTTTGCCCCTCGAAAATAAAAAGTTTTTATTCCAGACATTTTTTCCGTAGGATGCGTATTTTTTGAGATATTTCGTTGTCTCAAGTTAAAAAAAATACTCTGTATATGAAAATTCCACTATTTCGTAGAAATTTACCTTCCGAGAAAAATTCACATTTTTTGTTCGAAAATCAACTGAAATCTTTTTTGGATGAAAATTCGACTATTTTTTATTTAATACTTGTCTTCTTCAATGAAAAATTAATCGGTCTGAGTAGAAAATTCACATTTCTTTGATAAGAATCCAACTGTTTGGTTGAAAATTTAATAAATTTTTTAAAAAATCATTCTTATTGGTCCAAGAATTTACTTTCTTGTTGAAAATTTAACTTTTTCGTAGAAAATTTACCTTTTGAAAAAAATTCATATTTTGGTGTTGAAGAATCAATTGAAATGTTTTCTGGATAAAAATCCAACTATTTTGAGAAAATTTGTCTTTTTGCTTTAAAAATTCACCTGCTTTAGTAGAAATGTCATCTTTCTTGTATGAAAATGCATCTGTCTGGTTAAAAACTTAATAATTATGTTAAAAAGTCATCCTTTTTGGTCGAAATTTCAACTGTTTTATTCAAAAATCACCTGAAATCTTTTTTGGATTGAAATTCGACTATATTTTTTTGTTTTGAAAATGTATCTTTTTTACCTAAGAATTCATTTGCCTGAGGAGAAAATTCATATTTCTTGGATAAGAATGCAACTGTTTGGTTAAAAATTCAATGAATTTGTCAAAAAGTAATTCTTTCTGGTCCAAAAATCTACCGTTTTGTTGAAAATTTAACTATTGCGCAGAAAATTCACCTTTTAAGAAAAATTCATATTTTGTGTTGACAAACCAACTGAGATCTTTTTTGGATGAAAATTCGACTATCTTTTTTTAAACTTATCTTTTTTTATTGAAAAATTAATCCGTCTGAATACAAAATTCATCTTCCTTTTGCAAGATTACAACTGTTTGGTTGAATTCAATTAATTTGTTAAAAAATAATCCTTTTTGGTCCAAAAATCTACTTTTCTGTTGAAAATGTATCTCTTTGGTTAAAGCAGGACTATCCTGTCTTTTATTTAGTTGAAAAATGATCTTTTTTAATTGAAAATTTAACTGCGTGCGTAAAAGTTGAACTATTATGTTGAAACTTTTTTTTTAATGAAGCGTTATCTCTTTGTTTGAAAATTAAAATATTTTGTTGAAAATGGATTTTTTTGCTAAAAATTCCTATTTTTTTGCTGAAAATTCAATCTTTGTGCAGAAAATTTGTCTTTCTGCTTCATGGTTCAACAATTTGGGTGAACTTTTTTTTCTTTCATTACTGAAAAATCTTTATTTATTGAAAATTCGACTTTTTAGTTTTAAAATTGATTTGTCTAAAATTGAATTTCATCCTTCTTGGTTGAAGTATTAGCTATCACACCGAAAAATCAACTGTAATCTTTTTTGGATGAAACTTCTACTTTTTTTTGCTTAAAAAATTTATCTTTTTTATTTAAAAATTAATCCGCCTGAGTACAAAATTCATCTTCCATTGATAAGAATGCAACTGTTTGGTTGAAAATTCAATAAATTTGTTAACAAATCAACCTTTTTGGTCCAAGAATCGACTTCTGAAAAAAATTCACATTTTGTGTTGAACAGACAATTGAAATATTTTTTGGATGAAAATTCAACTATATTTCTCAATATTTTTTTTTCCTGATTTGAAAAATCATCTGTTTTAGTAGAAAAAAAATCCCCCTTTGATGGAAATGCAACTGTTTGATTGAAAATAAAAAACTTTTTTTTTGAACGTCATTCTTTTTGTACGAAAATTCAAGTGTTATGCTAGAAAATTCGTCTTTTAGATTGAAAATTCAATTTTTTTCGTAGAAAAGTTCCATCTTGTTTAAAATATTTTTGTTTAAAATTTGGTTTGAACCACTTTGTTAAGAAATCATTTTTTTGTTGAAGATTCATATTTTTAGTTGAAAATTCATCTCCTTGGTTAAAATTAAATTTTTTAGTTGAAAACTGATATTTTTCAATTTAAATTTTAACTGCCTGGGTGAAAGTTGAACTATTCTGTTGAAATGTTTCAAAATGAAGCTTTATCTCTTTGATTGAGAAGTTAACTTTTTTGATGAGAATTACATTTTTGCTGAAAATTGCTATTTTTCTGGTTGAAAATTCAATTTTCGTACAGAAAATTCGTCTTTTGGCTTTAAGATTCAACAATTTAGGTGACATTTTTTTTCTTCTATCACTGAAAAATCTTTATTTGTTGAAAATTCTTCTTTTTGGTTCTAAAATTAATTTTTTTTTTAAATGAAATTTCATTCTTCTTGGTTGAAATATCAAGTATTACACTTTTTTGTTGCGAATTTATTTTCTGACGTTGAAAATTCAACTATTTTGTTGGAAAATTAATTGTTCTGTAAAAAATTCAATTATTCCGTAGAAAATTCAAGTATTTCCTCGAGAAGTCATCTTGAATCGTAGAAAAGTCACTTTTTTGTTGAAAATAAATATATTTGAAAATTCTTAATTTATATATGAATGTTAGTGGTTTTTTTGATGGATAAGGAAAAACAAATTGTTAGAGGAAAAATAAAGGAATTCAGAAATGAAGTTTTCACCCTTTGCAGAGGGTCAGTTATCCGTTACGTAATTTAAGTGCGGCCCCTAATCGCAGTCTTAAATGCTTCAACAAGAAGTTCAAGTGTGGCCGCAAAAATTCATTTTTCCGGAATTTTAGGTTACTAATTTTTCATTTTCTCTGTCTATTAATATTTTAAAGAGAGACTTTAAATTTATAAACTAAAATTCAAAAGAATTCTGATGCAATGTGAAAAATTCAAAATATCAAAGAAATAAAATTTTTTCGATATTGGTAAAATTATAGTGTATTTAGAGAAATTTCAGGCAAATGAGAGGAATTTGATGGTATTCATAGAAAATCAAGATTAATTTTCAAAAATTTGAAGTATATCGATAGAAGTTCAAATAAACTGAAAAAATGTGAGAATTCGTTGAATTCCGTAAGTTTGAAATAAAATTTAAAAATTCAAATAAATCTAAAAAAATGTTATAGAATGCCTGAGAGTTTAAGTTGAGTTCAAAAGACTTGAAGATAAATTAAATTAAATATATTTAAGAAATACTAAAAGAAACAATTGAATTAAGTAAAATTGTGTTAATTTCAACGAATTCAGGATGAATTCATAAGACCCGAAAAAAATTCAAGTTAAATTCAAAAGAATTCTAGTGAATTTGAAAAAATTCTAAATGTCAGAAAAATAAGATTTCATTGTTTTTAGTGGAATGTAAGTGTATTCAGAGGAATATCAGGAAACTAAGAAGAATTTAATAACATTTATGATAACTTAAGGATGATTTAAAAAATTCACGTAAATTAGAAAAAAATTTAAAAATTCATTGATTTCGGTAACTTTGAAATGTGTTCAGAAAACTTCAAAAGAATTTGATGAAATATCCAAGAGTTAAGTCGATTTTGAAAGACTTCAGGATTAATTCCAAAAAAAGCTTCAAAAGAAGTCCATTGAATTGAGTGAATTTAGTAAATTGAGAATAATTCAAGTGAATTGAAGAAATTCAGTAGAATTCAAAAGAATTTATAACGATTTCAGGTTAATTCGAAAATATTCAGAATAAATGCATAAAAATTAAGACAATTCAAGTTACATTCAAAAGAATTCTTATGAATTGGAAAAAATTCAAAATATCAGAAAAATACCATTTTATTGATTTAACTGAAATTCAAGTGTATTCCGAGGAATTTCAAAGAACTAAGAATAATTCAATGGTATTCATAAAAAATATTAAAAAATTGAAAAAATTTGAGTTAATTGGAAAAATATAAAAAAATTCACTGAATTCAGTAAGTTTGAAATGAGTTAAGAATAATTCAAAGAAATTCAGAAGAATTTGATGGAATGCCTGAAATTTAAGGTGATTTTAAAATACTTCAGGATGAATTACACAAAAATTAAAAATAACACACATTGAATTTAGTAAATTGAGTGAATTGAGAAGAATTCAAGTGAATTAAAAAAATTCGAAAGAATTGCAAAGACTCTATAAGAATTCCTGCTGAATTTGAATGAATTGAAACTGGATTTATCAGACTTGAAACAATTTAGGTTAAATTCAAAAGAATTCTAATTAATTGTAAATATTCAAAATATCAAAGAAAAAAAAATTAAATTACATTCATTTCAGTCAAATTTAAGTCTATTCAGAGGAACTTTAAGAAACTGAGAAGAATTAAATAGTATTCATAAAGACTCAAGGAGAATTTAAACAAATTCAAGTAAATTAAAAAAAATATATGAAAAAATTCATTGAATTCAGTAAGTTTGAAATGCGTTTAGAAAATTTTTTAAAAATTCAATAGAATTTGGTGGAATGCCTAAGAGTTTAAAGTGAGTTCAAAAAACTACATGATGAATTAAAGGGAAACTAAAAAAAAAATAAAAACAATCTATTGAATTAAGTAAATTGAGTGAATTGAGAAGAATTCAAGTGAATCAAAGAAAATTCAAAACAATTCAAAAGAATTTATAAGGATTTCAGGTTAATTTTAAGAATTCAGGGTAAATTTATCAAACTTAAACCAATTCAAGCTAAAGTTAAAAGAATTCCAATGAATTAGAAAAAATTTCAAATATGAAAAAATAACATTTTATTGAATACAGTAAAACTAAAGTATATTTTGAGGAATTTTCAGAGAATAAGAAGAATGAACTGGTATTCTTAAAAGATCAATGTCAATTTAAAAAAAAAATCAAGTTAGTTGAAAACAATATATAAAAATTCATTGAATTCGGTGATTTTAAAGTGAGTTTAGAAAAATTCAAAGGAATTCAGAAGAATTGGATGGCATTTCTAAGAGTTTAAAGTGATTTTAAAGGACACCATAATTATTTAAACAGAAAATAAAGAAGAAATAATTTTTAAATCCATCGAATTCATGGAAATTGAGAAACTCAGAGGAATTCAAGTTCATGAAAAATATCAAAAGGAATTTTTAAAAATTCATAAGAATTCTAGGATAACTTTACAAATTCAGGATAAATTTATAAAACTTTAAACAATTTGAGGTAAATTAAAAAAAATTCTAATGAATTGGGATAAGTTCATAACATCAAGAAAAAAAATGTTATTGATTTCAGTGAAATTGGATTGTATTCCAAGAAATTTAAGGAAATAAGAATTCGATGGTATTGATAAAAAGTCAAGGTGAATTTTAGAATAATTTAAGTAAGTTGAACAAGATGTGGAAAAGTTAATTGTATTCAGTAAGTTTGAGTGAAATTGAATGAATCTAGAAAAAGTCAAGTGAATTAAAAAAATTCGCAAGAATTTAAAAGAATTCAAGAGAATTGCGGATGAACTAATAAGAATTCAGAGTGAATTCCAAATAAATATAAAAAATTTAAGACAACTCCAAAGAATTCAGAAAATCTCTTAAAAAATCTCTGAAATTCTATGATAACCCTCATACCTTGTGAATGAATTCTTTGAAATCCATTAAAATATCTCAAAATATTATAGGTCCTATAAAATCATTTCGTATCTTCCAAACTTCTAAAAAATTCTTTACAGCTGCTTTACAATTTTTTGAAAATCGCTTAAAATTTTCTTAATATCTTGAAGATATATTTTAATCTGTTGAAATGACCTGAAATATTTCAAAAACTTCAAAATCGCTTCACATTATTTCAATTAATTGAAAATTCTCTGAATTCATTAAAAATTCCCAAAGATATTTCATTTTCATTGAAATCTCATTATGTTACTGCAATAATTTGAAAAGTCTTCGGAATCTTTCAAAATTCCCCAAAATATTTCAAAAACCTTCAAAATATTTTGAATTCTCGTGACAATTTTTAAGGGCCTTGAAGATTTCTGACTAAATTTCAATATGCCGTCAAATAATGCAAATACTTTAAAAGGTTTTGAAAATTTTAAAGTTGATGAAGGTGCTTCAGATTTTTCAAAAATACCCTGAACTCATTGAAACCCTTTGTAGTCACATTTTCATCTACTGCCAAACTGCAAAAGGCTGGTTTGCTCCTCAGAATACAACACAAACCAACCATTGCTCTTTAGATTCTAACTGACCCTCCATTGACCAATGTCGGGTGTGACTGACGTTATGACTGGACTCTACTTCACGACGACTGGGTTAAATATTAATACATTGGACTCATCATCTCACGATGACTTACTTACTCACGATGAGTTGAAGTACGGACTCGAGCTATGGTCAGGAGTAGATAGTGAATCACATGGTAGTCAAGGAGTCGGTCTGATTATTAATAAGAGAGCAAGACAGCATGTCAATCACAAGAAGTAATGCACATAAAGAAGCTAGATAGCTGATGACTACTTCAAACAAAGCAAAACGAATGCAAAGCAGAGTGATATAAAATGGGGAGTTAAACTACGGACTCGAACTATGGTCAGGAGTAGATATTGAATCACATGGTAGTCAAGGGGTCGGTCTGAGTAATAATAAGAAAGCAACACAGCATGTCAATCACAAGTAGTAATGCACATAAAGAAGCTAGATAGCTGATGTATACTTCAAACAAAGCAAAACCAATGCAAAGCAGAGTGATATGAAATAGGGAGTTAAACTACGGACTCGAACTATGGTCAGGAGTAGATAGTCAATCGCATGGTAGTCGAGGAGTCGGTCTGATTATTAATAAGAGACCAAGATGGCATGTAAATTGCGAGAAGTTATGCACATAAAGAAGCTAGATAGTTGATGTGTAGTCCAAACAAAGAAAGAAGAATGCAAAGGAAAGAGATAGAAAATAGGAAGTTAAAGTACGCACTCGAACTATGGTCAGGAGTACATTGAATCATATGGTAGTCAAGAGGTCGGTCCGATTATTAATAAGAGAGCAAGACAGCGTGCCAATTACAAGATGTAATGCACATAAAGGAGCTAGATAGTTAATGTATACTTCAAACAAAGAAAAAGGAATGCACAGCAGAGTGATAGAAAATAAGGAGTTAAAATACGGACTCGAACTATGGTCAGGAGCATGGTCAGGAGTACTTAGTGAATCAAATGGTAGTCAAGAAGTCGGTCTGATTATGAATGAGAGATCAAGAGAGCATGTCAAGAAGAATGGATTTCTATCTCGTAGATTCTTATGGGTTAGGATAAAAGTGGGTATCAGATGATTATTTATCGTAGCGTGCTACACCCCAGTTGATGATTGAAGGTGTGAAATAAAGATGCCTTTTTTAACACTTGATATGATACCATAGGCACTCACGATCATCTACTCTACCCCCTTATTTTCCGTTACATCCTCTACCCCCCACATGCTGTTCATTCGCTTATTCACCCCCCTCATTTTCTCTGCTCCCCCGCTCGCTATGAGTTGTAAGTTCCCCTTACTCTTCCTTCTTGGAAGAAAGTACGACGGTTGTACGTGCGGATGGACACCCGACTGACACTTTAAGGTTTTCTGCCCGAGGTTACAAAACCCTATAAAGTGAAATGAAATTTTACAAGATTTTTTATTCACCCTGATAAGACTGCCAGAAGCCATTAAGAACACTTTCCATCACAGACTTGCGTTCCTGATTATCAGGGACTCTAAAACGACTTTCGCCCCGCGGGGACAGGAACAATCGTCCTTATTGCGAGAAAGAACTTTAAAAAAAAGGGTTGAATCCAAGTGAAAGGGGGAGTCTCAACATCGGTAAAGAGACGCCGATAACTCATTGACAAGAATCTCATCGGGATGGTAATGGGTGCCTTTTTTCCGCGGAAGGAAAACGCCGTCGGATTTTTTCCTTCCCCTTGATTAAGGGTTTAGCTTAAAAAATAATTATTTTTAATTTGTGACCGTGATAAGGACTTTATTGTTCTTCGGCGGACGTGTATACACGCGTTGGCCGTGGCACGAGGGAACGTCGTATTTCATGCTAATTTTATTGGGGTTGCCTTTGGCATT
Organism: Andricus quercusramuli; assembly: GCA_932178445.1. NCBI lineage: Eukaryota > Metazoa > Arthropoda > Insecta > Hymenoptera > Cynipidae > Andricus > Andricus quercusramuli. The sequence continues at coordinate 72,847 of CAKNXH010000486.1, read as the reverse complement.
CTTTATCTCTCATAATTGGTACTTTAATTGCGCATGACGACGTTGCGCAGTTCACGAATTAGTACATTCGTCTACACCGGTATCTGCCCATTGTGTATTTAATTGGCTGATTTTAAATTAGCGTCCTACAATTTTTTTCAGTCCACGCACTCTCCTTGTACTTAATAATTTCCCCCAAGACATTTTTTTCAAAGGGTGACTAAGGTTTGCAAAAAGTTGATTAGAATTTTATGACGTTTTTTTTCATGGTACGATTGCTGAGACTTGGCGAGAGATGAATAATTTATTTCAGATTTCTATTTCTATTCCAATTCGATCTACCTAGGGCTTATTTTATTATATTAAAAGTAAATAGCGTGATATTTTTGTTTAAAAAATCGACTGTAGTGACCTTAACTTAAAAAAGAAACTAAAATGTGATTGGAGAAAAAAATGACTAAAATCTTTTGAAATTTCCTGAAGCTTTCTAAAGCTTTTGAAAATGACTTGGAATTTTTTTTTAAATATCCCATGATATTTCAAATTCTTTTGAATGCAAATAAAGAATTAAAATAAATGGAAAACTCTTTGAAATCTTTCAAGATACCCTAAGATATATCAAATCCTTCGAAATATTCCAAAATTACTTGACATCTTTTCAAGCTCTTCAAAATTCCGTGGAATTTTTTTAGAATTCACAAAAATCTCGAAAATTCTTTAGAATCCCTTCAACTGGTTACAGTCAATAACAAATATCTTGAAATTTTTTAAAATATCCTGAAATCGTTAAAATTCTTTGGAATGCTTTAAAATCACTAAAATTACTGAAATCAATTCCAAGTTCCTTGGAATCTTCTAAAATACCACAAAATATTTCAAACTGTTCACAATCTTTTGAAATTCTTTGAAATTCCTTCAAGCTCTGGAAGCTTCATTGGAATTTTCAGAAATACCCTTGAATAATTAAAATGCTTCGCAATACCTTTATATAATTTGAATAAATTGAAAATTCCTTGGAATATTTTTAAATGTCCTAAAATCTGAAGAATTCTTAAAAATTGCTTCAGATGATTGAAATCAATTGAAAATTTTGTATAGCTCCGCAAAATTATTTAGAATTAAAAAAAAAGCTGAGATATTTCAAATCGTTTTAAATTTCTTGAAATCCTTAAAAATGTTTCATTGCTCTCAAAAATTTGTTGCAATTTAAAAAAATACACTAGCATCTTAAAATTTTTTTTGCAATCCCTTCAAATTATTTAAATAAAATGAAAATTTCTTAGAATATTTTCAAAAATCCTTAAACCTTTCAAATTCTTCAAAATATCTTTAGGTGATTGCAAATCCCTTAAAATTAATAAAATCAATTGAAAATTGCTTGGAATATTTTTAAATACCATACAATATTACAAATTCTTTGAATTTCCCGTGAAAGTCCCGTGAAAAATTTCAAAGATCCTAAAAATTTCTTGAAGTTTTCAAAAATACAATAGAAATGCTTAGGATCCCATAAATTTATTGAAATTTATCAAAAATTTGTTAGAATCCTACAAAATACACTAACATATTTAGAATCTTTTGAAATCTGTGGAGACCTCCCAAAAATCTTGAGAATTTCTCAAAATGTTTAAAAATACTCTGTAAATCCTTAGAAATTCCTCAAAATTATTGGAACCGATGAATAATTCCTTGGAATTTTTTTAAATACCCTGGAATATCTTAATTCCTTTGAAATGTTCCAAAGTCCCTTGAAACTTTTCAAAACTCCTCAAAATTCTTACAATTTTTTTGAAATGCCCTAAAGTTTTTAGAATACTTCAAAATCCGTTGAAACTTCAAGACTCTTAAAAATTCCTGTGAATTTTAAAAAGCTACTCGAAAAAGCTTTAGAAATCCCTTAAAATTATTGAAATACATTAAAAATTCCGTGTAGTCTTTTAAATATCCTGAAATATTTGAAGTCCTTTAAAACCCCTTGAAACTTTTCAAAACGATTGTAAAGTCCTTAGAAATTTCCGAATTAATAATTATTGAATGTCTTTTATGAATTTTATGAAATTCAAATGAAAATTTTAAGCATAAATTATACAACAATTTTTGCTATACATGCATGAAAAATAATGACCTCAAAATGAATATTTTTCTCCTTGTCACCCTCAATAATTCATAAATATTAACATTTAAAAAAATTCAATTTCAATATATTTAGCATATAAGTATTTTGAATAAACAGTTTTGAAGAAAGAAAATAGATATCTAAAATTCTTCAAAATCTTCCGGAGTCCCTTGGAATTATTTAAAGCTTTTGAAAATTCCTTGGAATATTTTAGAGTAACCCAAAATATTTGAAATCCTCAGAAATCCCTTCAAAAAATTGAAAATTCTTGAAAGTTCCTTGGGATTTTTAAAACTACCCTAAGAATAATCAGGAGTTCCTTACATTATTCAGATCTAATGAAAATTCATTAAAATCTTTGAAGTCAAACTAAAATATTTAAAAACCTCTGGAATCTTTTGAATTCACGTAAAACTTTTTAAGGCTCCTGAAAAGTCCTTGGAATTTAAAAAAAATAACCCTAAAATTCCTGGAAATTCCTTTGAACCATTTAAACCACCTTATAATATTTAAAATCTTTTGAAATTCCTTCAAACTTTCCAAAACTCCATTTCTAAACTTTTCAAAAAAATACCTCAGGAATTTTTAAAATACCCTTAAAATCTTTGAAAATTCCTAAAAATTATTAAGATTTATTGAAAATTCATTGAAATATTTGTAAACACCTGAAAATACTTAAAATCCTCTAAAATATTTAAAAAATTTAAAAATTACTTAAGGTTTTTGAAAATACCCTAAAAATTTTTAGGGAATCTTTAGTTGGAATAACTATTTATTTTTTAGGTTTTTTGTTTTTCAGGTTGAATTCGAGGTTTCATTTGTGAAGAAATACACGACTTTTCAACAATGAATATTGCTTTTCTACCAGAAAGAGAATTTTTAACTAAAATCATGAATCTTCAACCAAAAAATTTTTGTTTAACAAAGCAGTTCAACCTTTAAACAATCTTAGTTATACATTCGACCAGAAGAGGTTTTCCTGTCTCGATAGGAAAAAAATTGCCTTAAAATCATCTCCATTCTTTTCTGACGATTTCAGAAATCTTCAAGAATGTTCTGAAATCTTTTTGAATATTTTTTTGAAAATAATTTCGTAGAATATAAAATCATTCTTATGTTTCCCAGGAACCTTAAGAATTTTTTTTTCTTTAAATCTTTTAAAATTCTTATAAAGCTTTTAAATTTTTCATTCTTACACTTTGAAAATTTGAGCTGATTAAAATTTTTTTTAATCTTTTAAAGTTTGAAATTATTTTTATATCTTTTCAAAACTTCTAAATGTCTCTAAAAACTTATTCGAGTCTTTCTCAAATACTTTAATCTTGTATAATTAAAATTTTCTGCTTTGAACTTAATTCTTGAAAATTTGTTAAAAAGTTTCTAAATTTTTCTCTAGGAATCTTCAAAAATTTATATTTTGTTTGAAATTCTTTGAAACCTTTAAAAAATTCAATTCTTTTTCAATCTTTTCAAAGCTTCGATATATTTTCTGAAATAACCGGAAGTTTTCCTACAATTAATCAAGAAAAATTAGAAAATCTTCACGGGTTCCCGAGATATGACTGAGAATGTCCAAGTGTGTCTGCGTCCAGTTTCAGTCGGCGATCACCGGCGTCAGCCAGCCTCGCTGCTTAAGTTTTCAGCCAACGATGCTGGCTGACAGGGGTGATCGCCGACTGAGACTCGACGCAGAAGCGCTTGGAAATTTTTTATCATATCTTGGAAACCAGTGGATATTTTTCAAGTTTTATTCTCCTAAATTAAAAATAAGATCCCAAATATTACGTTTTGTAAATTTCAGTTTTTCTTTCTCAAGTTTCCTATGTCACAGCTCGAGTTGAAGTTAAGGGAAAAAATTGAAGAAATTCTCGCATTTTTGAAAAAGCTTCTCACGTGTTATATTCTCTTCAAAAGGCCAACATTATATTTCTTATGGGTCATTCGACGCGGAATTCTATAAGCTTGTCAATAGTGTTTTAAAAAGTTCTTCGCCCCTTTTTTGAAAGAGTAATCACGTTTCAAAGTCAGAAAAGATTTTTAATGAAGCTCGGCCTAGTCGTGCCGACAATTTTCAACAGTGATGTATGATTTTGAAAAATGAAAGCAACCCTAGTCATAAATGTCCTTCATTATAACAATAAATTCAGAAATTAAAAAATTAGAGTCGACGGATATTTAGTTAAATTAATTATTGATTGTAAGAATTTCAGAGGATATGCAGATTGGGTTTTAAGAGTCTGAAAGGCAAGCGATTAGTAAATCATACGTGAAAAGGGTAGAAAGGGCAGAAGAGGGCATCGATGGAGAATTTGTCTGTCCAGCCCTTCTCGACGGCGTGGCTAATATCACGGACGAGCCCTGTGACTGCAACTCAAACCTCCCCTCGACAGAATACACTCCCAAGCAACGTTAATACCCATTAATATTTTTTTAGCACCATAAATATTTAAGCAACCCATTCCTCATAGGCAAAGAATGCTTCGTTGTTTTTTGTTCTGCCTCTACGCTCTAATGTAATTTACATTCGGTCCCTTTCGGTCGAGAAATCCAATGAGTCCAAGAAAAAAATTAGTATATCAAACAAATTCACTCTGAAATAGGGTGGCCATTGGTTAGGGAAGAAAATGGAAATCAGAAAAAAATCAGGAAATTTTGTTGGCGAGGGAAAGTCAGCAATTTTGAAAAAAACATCGCAGACGTGAGGGAATGTTCACTTTTATTTCGATAAATTAATGCATGAGTTCACCAGTATCGAATTCTTCTTTCAATTCTTTAGTATTTTTTCAATTTTTTTGTTTACAAAGTATTTTTGAAGATTCAAAAAATTCTTAATGGATGTCAATAATCTCAAAGCATTTCATAGGATATTGAACATATTTACTCATTTTCAAAGATTCCAAGGAATTTTCAATAGTTTTAAAAAGTTTTAAGGGATTAAAGAAAATTTTTTAATAGGCTTATAATTAATTTTGTTTTTTAATTTATTTAGTTTCGATTTTTAATAAGTTTTAATAGTTTAAAGGTAAAACAGAGAATTCCGAAGATTTTAGGGTATTTTTAAAGCTTATAAGACATTTTCAAGAGATCTTAATAGTTTGAAGAGTTTTCAAAATATTCAAAGAGATTTGAAATATCTTAGGATATTCAATAAGATTCTTACCAATTTTTCAAGATTGCCGATCATTCAAATGATTTTTAAGATATTCAAAAGCTCTCAAGATATTTTAATAATTTTTCAAAGAATTCATTTTTAAAAAATATTTCAAAGTATTTCGTTTGATTTTAAGATATTTTTGAAGATTTAACAACTTTTAAGTCGATTCCAATAATTCGAAGGAATTACAAATAACTCTAAACATTTAAGGGTGTTTTTAAAAATTCCAAGTAATTTTCCAAACCCTTAAAAATTCAAGAAATTTTGAAAAGATTTGAAAGGATTCAAAATATCTTGGTACCCTTGACGCAGATTAAAATGGTTTAGAGTGGTTTCAAAACATGTAAAAAATTTTAGGATATTTTTGAAAATTTCAATAAGATTTTCAAGAGCTTGAAAAGAGTTTTAAGGTATTTCAAGGGATAAAAAACATTTTATAATATTTGTAATAATTCTAAGGAATTTTCAAGAGCTTTTAAAAGATTGAAGGCATTTCAAAAGATTTGAAACATTTTAGTAAATTTTGAATAATTCCAAAAAATTTTTAAGAGCTCAAAAAAAAAAGAAAGGGATTAAGAAATATTTACGACGATTTGAAATATTTTAGAGTATTTTAAAATATTTTCAGGAATCTTCAAGAGCTTTAAAAAGTTTTAAGGGGTTTTGAAAGATTGCAAACAATTTGAAGTATTCTCAAGAATTTTCAATCGATTTAAATAATTGGATTCCAAAAAATTTAGAATATATTAGGGTATTGAAGAAGTAATTGAAGAATTTTTTTATGATTTTCGAAGTTTCAAATGATTATGAAGTATTTAAAAGCTTTTAAGATATTTTAATATATTTTTTAATAATCTATTTTTAAAAATTGAGGGATTTTGTAGGCTTTTAAATGTTCGCAAATTTTTTTAACATTTCAGAGAATTTTGAAGCTTTTGGGATATTTTGGAAAATTCCAAACAAAATTTCAATTATTTGAAATAATTTTGAGATATTTTAAATATTTATTTAATTTTCAAAGATTTTAGGGTATTTAGGAAATTAGGATTTTTTTTTTAAATTTCAAATGATTTTGAAAAGCTTTAAAAAGTGTCAAGGGATTTTAAAAGATTGAGAATATTTTAGGGTATGTTTAATAATTCCAGTTTCCAGAGCTTTGAAAAGTTTCAAGGGATTTCAGAAAATTTCAAATGATTTAAAATATTTGTGGGAATTTTAAATTGATTTTAATAATCTGAGAGGGGTTCAAAGGGTTTGAAAATATTTTAGGATATTTTCTGATAAGGTATTTTCAAAGATTCTAAAGCATTTTCAAGAGCTTTGAAAAGTTTCGAAGGGATTTCAGAAAGTGTCAAAGGATTTTGAATATTTTTGGGAATGTGAGTGGATTTTAATAACTTGAAAGGATTTTAAAGGGTTTGCAATTTTTTGAGGTATTTTTAAAGATTTGAATGCATTTTCAAGCGAGTTGAAAATTATCAAATTTCCAGGATAAAAGGAAATGTCATCCGATTTTATGAAATTTCGCGGGATTTTATAATATTTTAATGGAAAACAAAGAAATTATTTACGTACAGTGAGAGATTTCGTAGGGTTTCAAGAGAATTAAAAAATATTCTCAAATATTTGTTTAAATTTATTTTAATTCTGCTAAACTCAACTCTGAATTCTTATTCATTTATCCTGAATTCTTTTAAATTCTTTTCAATTCTCTGAAATTTTCCAACAAACTAGAATTCTTCTAAATTCACTTAATTCAGTGAATTTATTTTTTGTAGTTTTGAATGTATTATTCAATTCATTTATTAATTTAATTCGTCTATTAAACTTGCCTTGAGTTTTTTAGAAATTTCATCAAATTCGTCCTATTTCTCTAAATTCACTGGAATTTTCCAGATTTTTTTCGGTTCATTTGAATTCTCCTGAATTTTTTTCTTTTAGCTTCTAATGTGTTCCCTAAGGGTTTACATTTTTCTTGTATCTCTTCCCTATTCCTGTACACACACTCCCACGCACGTTCTTGGTGGTGGGAGGGGGACCTACAGTTTAAGGTGGGTTCCGAACCACCAAGAGCAACAGCCTTAAGTACTTAGAGAACCTTTTTCTCTAGAGGTACCGGTCCCACGACTCTCCGGAGATGAACAACTCCCTTTCTAGGCAAGTGTTCACCGCGTGGACCACCGAGGCTCTTCCAGAGTGCGAGGCAGGAATCGAACCCGCAAGCCGACGGAGTGGATCCAAAGCCTACGCCTTAACCCCCACGACCATCGTCCCACTTAATTCTCCTGAATTTAACTTGAATTGTTTCGGAGACTTATAAATTCATCCTGAATTCGTTGAACCTCACATGGAACTCTTATAAATTTTTTCTAATTCATTTCATTTATAAAAAATTTTATATTGAAATTTTAAGAGACTAGAATTTGGATTATAAATTACTTGGATATCATTTTCAAAATTATTATTAATATACGGACGAAAAAAAAAATTTCAATACAAAAACCCCCATATTTCAGATAAATCCTCTCAATTATAGGGGACGGTGGGGAGTTGTGGGCCCTGGGGAGTCGTGGGCCACCTCAATCTGCGCCATGTTATGGGTGGTAGGAGTGCTTTAACCACTGCCAAAAGACTCTCTTTGTGTGAGCTCACTTTGTGAACTCGAATCATAGTCTCAACACGCGTAGTTAGTATTTTGACATCATTGATTAAAGAAATCAAAATAAAAGTTTGTGTACAACTCAAGTGGTTGATATTCAAAGTCCCCTTGTGTAGCATATTTCGAAAGTAAGTTAGAGCAAAATATTCCTTGAGCAATTGGCTTTAAATTCAATCAAACAATTTCTGTAGAACATTCATTGTGTGTATAGCAATTCGGTCATTTCGCAAATGTCGGCTGTGGGGAGTTGTGGTCCACCATTAGTGGGGAGTCGTGGGCCAAAAGTTCTTAATGCGTATTTCAATTTTTTGAGTGAAACTTCTTTTCTCTTGTTCTAAACGTGAGGATCACATTAATTGGCCCTCTCCTCATTGATCGCATCGTATGCAACACTTGGACGTCAGCATTTTCGGGCCATTTAAAAAAATGTTCCAGAATCAGAATAATTTTTTTTTAATCTTTTTAAAATCATTCATTTTCATTTACTGCAACTTTAATAAACATAAACTACTGGAATATGGCATTTTCTTTTATTTTTTGTCATGGCCCACAACTTCCCACAAAAATTTCAAATATCGATTTTTATAAGATTTACGTCATCCTAAATATTTCTCGCGCATTAACGAATTTCATTAATTGACAATTTTTCAATGTTCAGAGAAGTTATGTCTTGAAAACAAAGCGTGGCCCACAACTCCCCACTCTCCCCTATTTATTTCAGAAACTTCTCTCACGATAATATCATTGCATTCAAATATAAACACACAACATTATTTTTTTCCAATTAGTTCTTACAACATTATTGAAGATTCGTGTTTTGTGACAAAATTTTTGTTATTAAATTTGATAATAATCCTCTATCCGAAACTAGATAGGTAGAGAGGAAAAGGGAAAGGGGATCTGTCCCATACTGCTTTATTTTTAAATTAAGTAATACTGAAATTCCTGAAAAAATAGGGTAATCGGTCCAATGATTGGGTACTCGAGGAATTTTTCCAGTTTAACAATTTGTAAAAAACACTTCAAGCGTTGCATTAAATTTTAAAATACACCAATGGATAAAAAATTTTATAAAAATTCGAGTTACAATAATAAGTTAGGTCTTGAAAGTAGTAGTTAATTTCTATATAGAAAAAATGACAATAATGTCAAAAAATACAATGATTGGCTATACAGATATAGTGATTAGCATAGGCTAATGATTGTACCATTTGCCTGTTGAAAATCGTCTCTTTGGGCTAATAATTCAACACTTTTCGTATAATATTAAAATTTTGTGTAAAATTCATATTTTCTTGCTGATGAGTCAACTGAAATGTATTTTTTGGATGAAAAATATTTTTTCTGAAAATTTTTCTTTTTAATTTAAAAGTTCATTTTTTTTAGTAGCAATATTAAATCTTTCTTGGACGAAAAGGCAACTGTTTTTTTGCAAATTCAACTTTTGTGTTGAAAATTGAAATCTTTTTGGGTGAAAATTCTACTCTTTTTTTGAAAATTTGTCTTTTTGATTCAAAATTCACCTGTTTTAGTAGAATTTTCATTTTTCTTGGAGAATGCAACTGTTTGTGTGGAAATTTAACAATATTGTTAAAAAGTCATACTTTTTGGTTAAAAATTCGACTATTTAGCAGAAAATTAATTTATAGTTTATATTCCTTATTTTGGTGTGGGAAATTGAACTGCAAAAGCTTATTTGGATGAAAAATTAACTATTTTTTAAAAGTTTTTTTTTTATTTCATCTGCTTCAAAAGAAATATTTCATCTTTCTTGAATAAAAATACAACTGTTCGGTTGAAAATTCAACTATTTTTTGAAAATGTGTTTTTTTTATTTCAAAATTTACCTGCTTCAGCAGAAGTGACATCTTTCTTAGAAAAAACTGCAACTGTTTGGTTTAAAATTCAGCAATTTTGTTGCAAATCATACTTTTCAGTTGAAAATTCTGCTATTTTGTTGAAAATGTAACTATTTTGTAGAAGATTTAGTTTTTGGTTAAATTTAATATTTTCGTGTTGAAAAGAGAACTGCAATCTTTTCTAGATGAAAATTCAAATCATTTAAAAAATTTTTTTTCAATTAAAAATTCATGTGTTTTGAGAGAAATTTCATTTTTCTTGAATAAAGATGCAACTGGCTGGTTGAAAATAAAACTATTTTGTTAAAAAGTCATACTTTTGGTTGAAAATTCCTCTGTTTTGTTGAAAATTTAACAATTTTGTAGAAAATTCACTTTTCGTTGAAAATTAATATTTTGTTGTTGAAAATTAACTGAAAGCTTTTCTGGATGAAAGTTAAACTTGAAAAAAAATGTCCTTTTTTATTGAAAATTCATCTTTTTCAGCACTAATTTCATCTTTCTTGGATAAAAATTGCACTACGTTGTAAAGAATTCAACTATTTCGTCAAAAATTCATCCCTTTTGGTTACAAAAATTCTTTTTTCTTCATGAAAAATTCAATTTTGTTCGTAGAAACTTATTTTTCATTAAAAAATTCATATTTTGATCTTGAAAAGTCATCTTGGATATTTCTGGATGAAAATTTAACTATTTTTTTAAAACTTGTTTTCTTTTTGAATGAAGATTCATCTGCTTCAAAAAAAATTTAATCTGTTTTGGATGAAACTGCAACTAATGGGCACAGAATTCAACAATTTTGTTGAAAAATCATCCTTTTTGGGTAAAAATTTGATTTTTCGGATTGAAAATTCAATTTTTCTTGTGGAAACTTATTTCTTGGTTAAAAATTAATTTTTTGATCGTGAGAAGTGAGCAAAAATCTTTTTTAACAGAAAATTCAACTTTTTTTTAATTTATCTTTTTGATTCATAAATTCATCCGCTTTAGTAGAAATTTCTTTTTCTAAATAAAAATGTAAATTTTGGCTAAAAATGATTCTTTTTTGCTTGAGCTAACTATTTTATTTGAATGATTTGGTTGAATCCCTTTGAAGAAATAATTTTTAAAAAAATTATATTTTTTTATATTTTCAGTTATCAATCAATATCTTTGGTTGAGAGTTGAACTATTTTGTCGAAAATTAATCTTTTCAAATTTAAAATTCAACTACTGTGGTAAAAGTTGAACTTTTAAGCTTTGGTTAAAAATTTAACTGTTTAGTGGAAAAAACTTTTTTTTTTTAAATCAATTGTTCAACTGAGAATGTAACTTTTCCACATTTTTGAGATTGATTTAGTTGGAAATTCTCCTTTTTGGATAAAAAAAAATTTCTTGGTTCAAAATTTCATTTTTATTGGGTAAAAATGCATCAGTTTCGTGGAAAAATATTTTCTGCTAAAGTCATGTTTTTTGTTCGTAAATGAAATTTCTGTAGAGTACATTCTCCTTTTGGCTTGAGGGTTCAACAATTAAGGTAAAATTTTCTTCATTTAGTGGAAAATCTTTATTTATTGAAAATTCGTTATTTTGTTTAAAAAAACTTTTTTTGTATAAATCTCATTTTTTTAAATTGAAATTAAAGTATGGAAGTTTCTGTTGAGAATTTATCTTTTCATGTTGAAAATTCAACTATTATGTTACAAATTCAATTATTTTGTTGAAAATTCAAGTATTTTGTCAAAAAACCATCTCTTGTATTAGAAAAGACATTTTTTCTTTAAAATAAATTACAAATTTGAAAATTTTGAATTTCTATCTGAAATACTGTTTTATTCCGTTTATAAAATATTCTATGATAAAAGTATTTCAAGATTAAAATGCTAATATTTGAATATTAATGATCAAGGAAAATGAAAAATTAGACAAGAAAAAATAAAGGAATCTTGAAAATGAACTTCTCGGACACCCTTGTCTAATTCTGCTAGCAACAAATAGTAAAACATTTTTAGAAACTAAAAATGACGTACAAAAAGAGTGGGGGGGGGGGTAGAAATATTTTTTTACAGTTTGTTACAGAAGGGAGGGAGGGTCTCAGAGAGGGCTTATAATACCTTACGTAATTTCAGTACGGCCCCTTACAGATTACTGATTCTGAAAATCCAATGATTAGCAATTAAATTGTATAATGATTGGACGGAGCCAGAACCTGCTTTTGACATGAGTTCCACTCATTATTCGCAAGACAAAGTGACAAACAATGATATACATAGTCTGTATAAATTTTGAACAATTTGAAAAAAAAAATGATAAAGATATTAGTCATTTTGGTTTCAGATATCGTGGTCAATCATCATGTTTCCGGCTTCTTTACGATGACAATGATTGGCCACCTAGCTTATCAAAAACGCTTCGGAACTGGTTACGCATCATTCTTCACTATTTACTGGTAATTTCATTTCTGAGTATTTTTTCATATAAGAATATTTAAATGGGGTGACCAATAATTTTTGGGTTGCCAACACACTGAAACTTGGGTTATCGAATTGTTGCAGCTATTTTGATCTAAATTTTCAACTCAGTATGATTCGCTTTAGAGGATCGATAAAAATTAAGGAGAACAACTTCAAGGCGTATCAGCATCAGTATACAAAACAGAATGACAGCTTACGATTTTCGAAAAACATTCCTTTCTGCCAAATTCAAGTTATGCAAATCGATAATCGATCCTAGATCGAGATTTTCTGACATTTGTGAACAAACCTCCACAACCTCAGTTATCATAAATTTAAATAAACGAAGCTAACAAGGGGGGTTAGGTTGGTGTCCGACGCCGATTTTTTTGTAACTTTGCAGGTGTAAAGAGGATCCCAGACTATACAAAAAAAAAAAAATTTTTTTGGGCAATCGTTCATATTTAGGGCTGGAAATCACCCCTTCTATATTTTTGATACTTTTACAGTTTTAAGAGGTATCATTGTTTTTTCTTTCTTGTTTTTGCGCAAAATTGTTCTAATTGATTCTATATTATAATATTATCTTGAGTTTTAAAAATACTTACCCCCTAGAGTATCATAATTCAAAAAATCTACCCCTATAGGATGCTTCGCCATATGACACATAGTTTAAGATTTTGGACTTTGTTACTGCAAACATCTAGTTTTGATAATTAATTCTATTACAAATTATCAGCCTTCTTCGAAATAACCCCTAAATTATGTGCCATCCACCCCTTTAGCATTATCAATAAATAAAAAATTTAGTTATTAATATGACATTTTTGTAAGTAATGGATTAAAATATTTAGTTTGGACAATCAATAATGATATAACTAATTATTTGTTAACGATGGCACATGTTCTTATATTAATGAACCCTTGTTATGTGAAAACTACCCCTCAAAATTTGTTTATGTTTTGTTTAGCAGGCGATTTTAATGACAATACATATATAACAGAACTGTTTAAAGAATTTTTATTTAGGTTCAGGCACGTACATATTTCCGTTGAAAATTGTACACAAAAGCACGTACCCTTTCGCATATCGTCCCTCTAACCCTTATTGCTCAAGGCTTTCGACTTACAATATATCTTCTACGAAATAAAAAATAAATGTGTGATATGATGAGTGTGTGTTAATTTGACCGTTTGCAAAATTGCGCATAAAATTCTAATCTAATTCTAATTTTAATATAAAATTGTTTTAAATAACGAAAGATTAGTTAAAAAGGAAACAATATTATTCGATTTTTAAGGCACGAAGTTTTCACAGTAATGATATTCTTCGAAGAAGTGTTTTAAGCACAATCTCTTCTTGCACCATGCACATGTTATTACTGCAACATCACCGCAAATATCACAAAAAGGTTCAATATCTTCCTTGAAACAAAAGTCTACAGGGTTATCAAAATGTGGAGGTCTATTTTCTATATATCCGCTTTTATACCAAGAATATTTGAATACGTTAATAAATCTAGGTAAAGACAATTGATTATGTGTGAGGGACTGTAATTTTATAATGTTATTTCTAATATGCAAGTTAATATCAGACCTCAAAAGAATAGAAGTGTCAGAGATTTTTCGTACGAAATTCTTCCAGATACTAAACCCAAACACATCCAAGGGCTGAATTTTCCCAGTTGTGCCTTTTGGAATAGTTTTCGGTAAAAGGGTTTTACCTTCCGGTATAGCAGTTTGCAAGGTTTGTTCACACTGGCCACTCCATGAATCCAACAATAACACAGAATTTTCTCCTACGTTAGGGAAAAATACATCTGAAGCCACATTTGCAGTAATTCTGAAGAAAGTTTACCGGATTTAGAGGCCTGCAAATAAATATTGTTTGCCTGAAAAAGCCCTTGGCTTACTCTTGGTCCAAATTGTCCGGATGGTTCCTTTAAAACTACAAAAAGGGTGAAAGTAATCTTCCATCGGCAGATATGGTTGGCTGAATCGTATAGCTATGCGTGGTGGAGGAAACCGATTGAACAACATTTTCCACAGTTTTTGTTCCTTTAAACCTCAAAGTTCATCCACTGTGTAATTCTAAATTAAAGCCACTTTGATCGGAATTGAAAATTTTTCTTTCCCCATACCTCAGAATTTCTGATTTTACATTGTTTTTAAAAACATCACATTCTTGTTCTGTATCTCTAGTTTCATGTAAAGATGATACAGATATAAATTTTGTGATTTTTCGCGAAACAACGTTATGAATTTTCTTGAATTTCCATACCCACCAACGTGATGCTTTAAACCATGGCATGTCCAATTCATGCTTCTTTTGTAAAGCCCATCTTCGAAGACGTATATCGTGAACTGTCATCTTTGAATCAATAGCCTCCTTCAAATTGTCGAAAGTGTATTTTGCAACGTTGTATAGCTTATCTTCTCGGTCACCACCACTGTTGACTTGTTCTTGCCATCTTCTGAATTGTCGCTCTGAACGAAGCTTCTTGAATCTTTGATGAACGGTTGTAAAAGATAACCGTTTTTTCTTTCCAGAATTCCAAAAGTCAACAGCTTCTTTTTTATAGTCAAAATGAACTCTCTCCTCTTGATATAAACAACTAGGAACTTCACCATAATCCTTTTCTTCTTCTTGTTCTTCATCTTCAATCGGTTGTATGACAATTTGACTATCCTCATGAGCAAATTGTAAGTCAACTGAATTTTCAATAATAAATGAGGAATCAAACACACTTTTCATTATAATATCCTCTATTACATAGTGTAGATGTACCTCCTTAGGTGTTACTTCTGAAGGCTGAATTCCAAGTTTTTCATTATTGAACGTTATTGTCAATAACGATATTATATTTAATGGATTGATTCTCATTTTATTAGTAACACTTCGCACAATAGAAAAAGAAGCAAATGAGACTGAACAAATGTTCTTTTCTTTCGCTTTATGTACATGCCTAATAATGGCTTATATACATTCCTGATAATTTTATATTTGTACAGTTTTATTAAAATTGCCAAAATGATAATATTTTTATCATATCAGACACCCAACTTGTAAACAGTCAATATTTTGTCAATTAGGTTATTTTTACGTATGTCGTATGGCCTCATTTGGATAATAATAACGACAATTTATTCTTATTCATTTGACGGTCTAAATAATAAGTTGTGCTTCACACAAATTCTGATCCAATATTTTGTTTGTTTTTTTTCATTTATTTTTTATTTCGTAGAAGATATATTGTAAGTCCAAAGCCTTGAGCAATAAGGGTTAGAGGGACGATATACGAAAGGGTATGTCTATTTTGTATACAATTTTCGATGGAAATATGTACGTGCCTGAACCTAAATAAAAATTCTTTTAACAGTTCTGTTATATATGTATTGTCATTAAAATCGCCTGCTAAACAAAACATAAAAAATTGTTCAGGGGTAGTTTTCAAATAACAAGGGTTTATTAATATAAGAACATGTGCCATCGGTAACAAATAATTAGCTATATTATTATTGATTGTCCAAACTAAATATTTTAATCCATTACTTACAAAAATTTCATATTATTAACTAAATTTTGTATTCATTGATAATGCTAAAGGGGTGGATGGCACATAATTTAGGGGTTATTTCGAAGAAGACTGATAATTTGTAATAGAATTAATTATCAAAACTAGATGTTTGCAGCAACAAAGTCCAAAATCTTAAACTATGTGTCATATGGCGAAGCATCCTATAGGGGTAGATTTTTTGAATTATGATACTCTAGGGGGTAAGTATTTTTAAAACTCAAGATAATATTATAATATAGAATCAATTAGAACAATTTTGCGCAAAAACAAGAGTAGTATAGCTAGGCCGGTTCTGGGACACCACTACGTAGTTCAAGCTGCCACCGACAGATGGCGCCACTGGTCAGTTACCGACAGTCGGTAACTCGGTCGGTAACGGTTTGGAAGCAGCTACGTAGTTCCAACATCCGCCGAAAGATGGCGCCACTGGCCAGTTAACGGCAGTCGGTAACTCGGTCGGTAAGGTAGATCCCTGACGCAGATTCTTGACTTGGCCGATAAGGATGTTCCCTGTTTTACCGACCGAACTCACAAGAAACTTTTTAAAGGGGGGCGCATGTGGGATCAGGGATTCTCCAAGTACTGGAACTTTCTAGAATTTTGCTTTTCTACGAGTTTCGATCAGAGGGTACCTATTGCCTCTTAGATTCTTACTCGTGAAACTTTCTAGAACTTTCCAGCTGGTCGGTAAACGGTGATCGAAATTTCTGGAAAGCTGTAACGAATTCATGGTTCGCTTAACGAGATGGGTCCCTGCAATGCCAACCAAGAATCAAATTCTAGGTATTTCCGGGAAATAATCGAACCTTCTGGAAACGTTGACGTGATCTCTGTCGATTTTCTATACATCGAAGTTTCTGGAAGGCTTGAATGCTCATGATTTTGAGGTTTTCAATATCCGTAAACTTTCCGGAAGCATCGATATTGGACACAGTTTCTAACTGCTTTGCAGAAAAAATGTATCGATATATTCTCAGCTTGCACCTATAATGGTGCATATTTAAAATTCAACGTCTCGAGCCTTCCAGAAGATTCTTTGCAGACGTGGTGATCTCTGACGATTTTCTATACGTAGAAATTTCTAGGTCTGACGTATAACGTGTTTGCTCGATAATTCTAGTTCTACGCACTTCTAGTTCTAGTACTGACGTTGTTAATCATAGTGACTACACACTCGAATGTCTAATGCTCGAAATTTGAATTCAACCCAACGACGTTTATAGAAGTCCAGCGTTGAAAAGAATGACGGCGAGGAATATTTTGGATTTTGAAACCAACCCAACGGTGTCTGAAAATATCCAACGGTGGAAGAAAGTTGAAGTTTGTACACATTTTTGAGCAGTGCGGAAAGCGCGCGAAATTCGAATCCAACTATCCATAAATTAAATCTAAATTAAATCTAACTGATATTAAAGTGTTTAAAATTAATTAAAGCAAACACGGTTAAATAAATAGGCAGTTTTTTCACCTTTGAATAATTTATTTATTGGTCACAAACTTTTTGCAGTACATAACATTTACAAAGTTAATGGCACTTATTGCACATATTTAAATTCGAAAAAGTTATAGGGTCCTCCCAAATAACGAAAATAGAGCTTTTTTGTAGCAGCTGCTTCTTCCAACTTCTCAAACGTCTCCTCACACATAGCATCCTCAAAAATTTTCATGATCCTGCCTGGCAAGAAGACTGCATACTGGTTTTCCAACTCAGCCACGATTTTTGTACCATATTTCGTTTGTACTTTACGAATTTTTGAAATGACGTATTTCTTCTTCAGGGTAAGAGCTGAGAGCGGTCTTGTTGGTCATCCATGTGGCCAACTGCGTTAATACCTTTGAGGTCCATCTTCTCCAAAGGCATTTTTCACTTTCACTGTTTTCACTTTTACTAGATAACTAGCTCTGCACTGTGCTCAACGATAGACTGAAGTAACTGAAACCTGATGCTCCTTTTATACCCCATTACCCCTACTCTAATTACGTTCCAGAATGATCGATCAAAGTTTCTATAATGTGCGTTACACGCGGAGCTGTTGTTGTCTTCATTAAATTTCTAGAAAGATCGATCAAAGTTTCTATAATGTGCGTTACACGCGGAGCTGTTGCCTTCATTAAATTTCTAGAACCATCCATAATACATATTTAAAATTCATTGTCTCAAATCTTCGAGAAATTTTGGCGTAATCTCTGACGATTTTCTATAAATCGAAATTTCTAGAAGGTCTGACGTATAACGCGTTTTCTCGATACTTATAGTTCTAGAGGAATCGACGCAGTTAATTAGAACCATCGCTCACTCTAATGCCTAACGCTCTAAGAAATGAGATCGTGTAAAATTTGAAAATTCAATCCAACGATGTGTGTCCAGCGCTGAAATCTGATATCAACCCAACGATGCTAAAATAAAGTTCAATGTTAAAAATGCATCCCAACGTCGTCTGTGATTGTCCACCGCTGACAGTAAGCGATATTTGGAGTTCTACCCAACGATGTTTGTAATATTCAACACCGGAAATAAAGATACCCAATAAAATTTAAAATAAGCTTAACGAATTCTTAACTAACTGAATGGTTTCAAATAAATCTCCACTCGATGTCAAATTAAATGTTTGGTTTATTCAAGAGAAAGACTAAGTCTATTTTACAAGAGAAAATCTTAACCTACAATGTGATAAAGGTAAACGTAGTTAGAACATGAATTCACAATGGTTATAAAAGTCTTTGAGCGTTGTGTTGCTCAACGAAGTATCTAAAGTATTAACGATTTCAGTCATATCTTCATCATTATCATCATCATCATCATCATCATTGTAGTCGGTTTTACTCTCAGCGTAATGCCTGATAGTCGGTTGATCCCGAGGAGTCAAGAACCAGGTCTTGAGAGCTAGAGCATTTCGTACTGCACAATTTGCATTCCAGTATTGAAGGTGGTGATTGCATCTTGTTAAAACTGTGCAGCACAATTTTTTCAACTGAGGGCAGCCCAGATCTTCCAGATTATTCACATTTTGCACGTACTGGTCCAACCACTTTTTCTTTTCCAATCCTTTAACGTAGACTGCACTAGCGCCACCTAGTGTATCTCGAATTATAAGCCTCACTTCTTCATAGGGTATGTCACCGGAAGTCCATTCCAAGCCATGGTAATTGTGCGTCAACCATAAATTCTCACTCTTGTATTTAGCAGGCAGAGAGTCCCAATAGTAGGGTGGTTCAAACAGGTAGACCACAGGTTGGGCGTCTTCCTGAAGAGGAATTATAGCCAACTCCTTGAAGACGAACTGGTTGATGGGCTTCTTGAAGCCTTGTACGTCCACGATGAACTCCATATCGATGAAAACTGAACTCTACTCCTGAAATCATCTCTATTTTATACCTTTTCTCCCCACCACCACTGACATTACCCACACTTCTGTCGTTAGCCCCACCACTATCATCTTAAATCAACTTCTTTACACTGCCACTCAGTGGCTGGTACTGAATCATACGGTCATGTATAATTAGACAGTAGGCTGCAGTTTCAGCAGGGAAATTGTGTGCAGATTCAAATTCCAAACGAACGTCCACAGAGGCCTGTTTGAGGAACTCATTTTGTTTTGAACAATCAATGACACTGAGAGGAGCGTATTCTTTGAAATCACTTTTCTTCATCATTGGTTCGGACTCTTTACCGTAGTATGCTGCCTGAAAGTTTGCATACATCTCATACAGTAGCGCAAATTGATTACGGCCAAAGTCCAGATTCAAATTACCGTACGGATAGTACTGCGAATTAAGGAATACCTTGACATTGGTTATATTGCAATGATCGAAGCGATTAGCATATCTGGGTAGCCTATCCTTTCTACCTGTCTGGAAACCCAGTATAATGTACCGTGGTTTTTCTAACTGAGTTGACGTTTTCACAGTCCATATATGTCTTGAGGTTGTGGGAAGCAGGGGGTATTCATACAATTCCCATGAGCGAAAACTCATAGTTGTGAGAAAATCTTTTTCAATAAAGTTCAGCAACTGTATCTTTTGCTGATCTGAAGCCATTACATATGGTATCATCCACTCAACTTTATGAAAAGCCCTCATAGCCAAACCAAACTTCCACAGTCGAGCAATATTTAGTGAAAATCTAGTGGCTATTGAATTGAGGAAAACTCAAGTCCTATTTAATAAACCAATATATGTTGGGCTCACGGTTCTTGATGTATCTAAAATCCTGATCTATAACTTCCACTACGGCTACATGTGCGAAAAATATGGTAAAAATTGTAAACTATTATACACCGATACGGACAGTTTGATATACGAAGTTAAGTGTGATGACATTTACGCTAATATGAAAGAGGATATGAAAAACAATGTATGCCAATTCGATACATCAGACTATCCTCGAGACAATGTTTTCGGAATGCCGCAAGCCAACAAGAAAGTTTTAGGTCTAATGAAAGATGAATGTTCAGGTCAAATTATCACGGAATTTGTTGGCTTGCGGAGCAAGATGTACAGTATCCGCGTAAACGGTGAAGACTTTGTTAAAAAAGCAAAAGGGGTGAGAGCAGCCGTTGTAAAGAAATCAATCACCTTCGATGACTATACTGAATGTCTAAGAAACTCGACTGTACAATCTAGAATACAATATGCAATAAGATCCAGACTTCACAACGTTGAAACTATTAAACAAATAAAAATTGCGTTGAGTCCTTATGACGATAAGCGATTGTTAATGAAAAATAGTACAGATACTCTTGCGTGGGGTCATTGCAAAATTATGGATATCGATAATAATGATGATGATGATGATGACGTCCTTAGCGATAGTGATATGGAACTTTTGGATCTTCTCGTGCAAGATTAGTTGTAAATAGTGCTTTAGAGATTTTCTTATTGTAATTATTTTGTAAATAGTTGTTATCATGATTCAACTGAATAAAAAAAAAAAGACAATATTTATGGGTATAAATTGCTTTTATTTATCAAAACCTTACACCTAGTTAGTATAAGCGTCGAATTAACATACATTTAAAACATAAGCTATTGGTTAGTTTAGCACTCATTTCTTCATCGTTGGTTCATTTTTGTCTCAACATTGGTTCATCGTTGGTTTAACATTGGTTCAACATCG
>CAKNXH010000486.1:29892-45146 GCA_932178445.1 Andricus quercusramuli | reverse complement strand
AAAATATAGAAGGGGTGATTTCCACCCCTAAATATGAACGATTGCCCAAAAAATTAATTGTTTTTTTTTATAGTCTGGGATCCTCTTTTCACCTGCAAAGTTACAAAAAAATCGGCGTCGGACACCAACCTAACCCCCCTTGTAGGTAAAAGATTATGCTTAAAATTGATTAACAATTTAATTTTAAACGATCATCAACAATCAATATTCAAGTGAGAGGTTTGAATAATCTTATGATGTTTTGAGTAGTTGAAACTTTTCGACAGATGATTGATCTCGAAATTTCAATCAAGTTGATCATGAACATAGGTATCAAAACGTTGCATCCTTTTGATCCATTTGCCGCATCAACTTGATACCTGGTAGTTTTGTGTGAACCATTGTACAGGTGATTCTAGACAGTTCCAATTTTTTATCCGATATTTTCATTTGTTTTGTCGCTACACAAAAGTGGCTTGAATAGTATTACGTGGATGAGGTACTGGTATCAGTCCCAAGTGAAAAAGACGAACCCTCCGGTCATTCATTATGATGCGATCTTTTGCAAGTATGCCAATTTTCACCATTCGTTTTTTGTTGTCATATAATGGATGAAGCAAACCATCTTCATGGCTGTCTATTCCCATGATGTAACCATCAAGTACTCCAGCAGTGTATGTTCCGCTTAGTTGGGTAAAGGTACCTTCTTCAGTTTCATGTCTGGCCCAAACGTCATGAAATATATAAGTTTGTGGCTCAGAAAAGACTTTAACTCTCCACCAGGTCTGTGAACTTAATTCTGTAAGAAGTAAAAATTGATAAATTTTTATATTTGTAACACTCTAAGGGTTGGGGTGGAGGCTGTTATAGCGTGAAAAGTAGGTAATTTTTCAAAGCCAATTGATAAATTTCTTAAAAGGTAGTTGAAGCTAAAACCCGAAAAATTGAATTTTCGACAAAAAGGTTCACTTTCAGTGAAGATGGATGAATTTTCAATCAACCCTACTAATAAAAAAGTCAAGGATCCTCACAAATGGTCAGAAGTTCTGAAGATTTCTGAAAATCCTGACCATCCGTAACCATTCCTAGTTCCTCGGCTAGGACCGCAGGAAGACTAATCGAATAGGATTAAAAATTAACAATAAAATTGTTTTCAATGTTGCATATGCAGACCCAAAAGTTGAATTTTCAACAAAATAATTAAAACGAATTAGTTTAATTTTTTAAAAAGCAGTTGAATTTTCAACTTTGAAAGATGAACTTCGAACTTAATTTAAAAAAGGATCATTAACCCAATAAGAATCCAACGAAAGAAGATTTTCTTTTTAACAAAGTAGTTTAATCCTCATCCAAAATGATGAATTTTCAAAAAAAAAATTAACCAAATAGACAAACTTTCTACAAAATAGATGATTTTATACCTCAATGTTGAAATGTTAACAAAAATAAGAAACGAATTTCTAACAGAATAATTAAATTGGAAAAAAATTTAATTTTTAATAAAATACTTGAATTGTTTCAGGGTAGTTTAATATTAAACCAAAAATATGAATTTTCAGCAAGAAAGTTGATTTTCAACCAATCAGTTCATTCTTGTACCAAATTGTCGAAGTTTCCAGCCTAAGAACGAATTTTCAACCAAAAAGTTAATTTACGACCAAGTAGTTAATTTTCAACTGAAATAAAGAATCACCGACAAAAAAAAATCAAAATAGTTTAAATCTAGACCAAGTAGTTGATAATTAAAAATAAAAGAATTCTCAACGAATCATGCTATAGTTAATATCTCAATAAAAAAAGATTTTTGATTGAAAACTGTCGAATTCCACCAAAATGGACGAATTTTTTAACAAAATAGTTGGATCCTCACCTAAAACAGATTAATTCATTTTCAACAAAGCAATTGCAATTCTAAGCAAAATTGATGAATTTTCAACCAAGAAGATTAATTTTTTGTCTGAAGAGATCAATTTCTATTCAGAACAGATGCATTTTCAAACAGGAATAATCAATTTTAAACTAAAAATGGAATAGTTAGGTACATTTTCAGTGGAAAAAATTAATTCTAAGCAGAAAACAAACGAACGAGCCATTTTTAGAAAAATAGTTACTACATTAACCAAAGTGATAAATTGTCAACTAAAATGATGAATCGTCAAACAAAAAAATAATTTTCTAACAAACGAGTTCAACTTTCAACCAAGTAGTAGAATTTTCAGTCTAAAGTTGGATTTTCAATTAAGAAAGATTCATCAATGAAACGAGAGAAATTTTTTTAACCGTTTTGTTAAATTATCAAACTAAACAGACTGATTTTCAACAAAATAGTTGAATTTTTTACCAAATAGCTGATTTCAATTTAGAAATATGAACTTTCAAGCAAGAAAATTAATTCTTTACCAAAAAAGAATATTTAACAAAATACGCTAATTTTCAACAAAAATTTTGAATTTTCAACTAAAGGAAAAAGTTTAATGCCAAAAATGGAATAGTTAAATTTGCAGTTCAAAAAACTAATTTCCAACAAAAAAAAAACAAATTATCTACCGGTTTAATTTAACGAGAAAATACGATTTTTCAACTGAATATTCAAATCTTCAACCAAATATATGCATTTTCAACAAACGAGATTCATGTTCTAACCAAGTGGATGAATTTTCAACGAAAAAGTTAAGTTTTAAAGCAAAAAGAGGATTTTTTTAGATAACGGTTGACTTCCAAACCGAAAAAGAAGAATTTCCAACAAAAATTAATTTTTGATCTGAAAGGGTGAATTTTTAACGAAATCGTTTATTTTTCAACTAAAAACTGAGAAGTTGAATTTTCGGCCGTAAAAAATGATTTTCCACCAAAGAATAACAAATTTTCAAGAAGGTGAATTCAACTAAAAAACACGAATTTTTCGTCACAAACAAGATTAATTTTCTACCAAAATATTTTAATTTTTCACAAAATTTTTGAAATTTGAAGCCTAGAAAGATGAATTTAAAAAAAAACAGATTTTTCAACAAAGAAGTTAATTTACGACCAATTAGTCTAATTTTAATATAAAATTATCAATCCTTCATAGCAATACGAATTTTTACAAAGTGCTTGATTCCTTAATCAAACCAGATTAATTTTTGATCCAGCTTTTGCATTTTTAACCAAAAAGGATAAATTTTCACAAAAAAATGGAATAGTTATATTTTCAGTGGAAAAAATTTAATTCTTAATAAAAAACTAATTTTTAGCAAAATAGTTATTATTTGAAAAGACAAATAGATGAGTTTTCACTTATTTTTTCAACCAGAAATAGAATATAGTTAAATTGTCAGTTGAAAAAAAATTGGTTTTCAACCAAAAATGAAACAAATTTTAACCAAATAGTTCAATTTCCAGATGAAGAGATGAATTTTTAACTAAAATGATGAATCTTCGAACGAAATAATAAATTCCTAATAAGCGATTTCATCTTTCAACCAAGTAGCAAAATTTTCAACCAAAAGCTGAATTTTCAACAAAATCTTTATATTTTGAAATAATGAAAAAATAACAACAAAAAATGGAATATTTGCATTTTCAGTTGAAAAAACAAATTTTCAATCAAATAGTTAAATTTTCAACCAAATAGGTGAATCGTCATACAAAAAATAAGCATCTAACGTACCAATTCAGCTTTCAGCCAAGGAGTACAATTTTCAAACAAAAAATGAATTTTCAACCAAGAAGATTGATATTCTATCAAAAAGAAAAATGTACAAGGAAATACGTGAACCTTGAACCAAATAGTTGAATTTTCATTTTAGAAACATTTTGTAGTAATGTACTATTTAGTTGAAAAATCAAGTATTAATTGTAGGAAAAAGAATTTTAAAGAATGTAGTGGAATCTTTAACCAAAACTAATTAATTATCAACAAATATATTCAAAATTTTAAACCAAAAAAGATGAAATTTCTGCCAAGAGATATGAATTTTGAAAACAAAAACACGAATTTTCAATCAAGGAAGAGTCTTTAGTCAAATGAAACAAAAAATTTAACCAATTTGTTGAATTTCCAAGCCGCAAATGTATGTTTTCAACAAAGCAGTTTATTTTCATCCAAATATATGAATTTTCTATCAAAATACAAGAATTTTCACCAAAAGACGAATCAATCAGAAGGACTGAATATAATAATGAATAATAATAATAATATAAACATATTATATAATATAATCATCCTTTTTAATTGTTCTCTCTTTTTTAACTCAATTTTTTTTAAATCAATTTTTTTTCCAACAACATTGTTGAATTTTAATAGAATGAATGAATCTTCAACCATATTATAAATTTGGTAATTAAGAAAGATGAATTTTCAACGAAAAATATAATAGCAGCCTTTCCATCCAAAAAGAATGAACCTTCAATCAGAAATAGTTCGATTTTTTACCAAAGAAATAAAATTTTTACCAAAAAAGATGCATTTTCAACTGACATCATGAATCTTCAACTGTAATCGTTGAATGATAAATAAATTATTACTTGAAGAGAAGAATTTGTAAGTTAAATAATCAAATCTTCAATAAAAAAAAAATAAATTTTGAGCAAGAGTTTAACTTTCAACCATATAATTTAATTGTCAGCCAAAAAGATTATTTTCCAACCACACAGTTCAATTTTCAACTGAAAAAGATACATTTTCAAAGAGAAAAAGGAATTTTACAAATAGGAGTTGAACTTTCAACCAAGTCGTTAAATTTTCAACGAAAGAAAATAAATTTGCAATAAAAAATGTAATAGTTGATATTTCAACCAAAAAATATTTATTTCTAAATCAGAAATACATAAATTCAAATAAATAGTTTAATTCTTGACTAAAAAAGATGCATTTTCAACCATAAATATAATGGTTAAATTTGTAGTTATAGAAAAAAATATTCGTCACATATTTTTTTTCACAAAATAGTCAAGTTTTTAACCAGAATGATGAATTTCCAACTAATATGATTAACACCCTAATCGCATACTTGAATTAACAGTTAAGAAAAATGTGTTTCTAAACAAAAATTAATAATCAATCAATTGCTCGTCACAAATTTTCATGACTAGCAACAGTCGAGTAATGTGTCCTTAAAAAAGTGAATGTTTTTTTTTAGGACACACCCCTAAGCCTGTTGCATATGGTGAAAAAAAACGTATTTTTCTTATCTTTTTTAAATGATAATAAACCGTGGTCCTAAGGCCTTAAATTGTCCAAAAATTATTAAAATGATTAATTAATGTTAATTTTCGTAAATATAGTAATTGTTTTTCAGGCATACAACTGGTGGTATCATACCTTGAAGAAGAATTTGACCCCAAGAGACAAAAAAACTACCCCTGAGATTCAAAAACTACCCTCATAGGAGTTTACATGTTATATTTATTTATTTATCTTGTTGAGTCATTTTAATTTCGTGCTAATTTGTATTTTTCCTTAATCAGTTAATGAGATAAAAATCTTATCAAATATAT
Organism: Andricus quercusramuli; assembly: GCA_932178445.1. Lineage (NCBI taxonomy): Eukaryota > Metazoa > Arthropoda > Insecta > Hymenoptera > Cynipidae > Andricus > Andricus quercusramuli. The sequence continues at coordinate 39,689 of CAKNXH010000486.1, read as the reverse complement.
CGTCACGATTTGATGACAAGTACTGTCTGGCCTACGTGACTATGAGCACGAGACTTTACAACACCACCATATGTACTATGCAAATAGTGGAATTTGCAAGCCAGAGAAATAATTTTTTTCACGCTTCTTTCATAATCGTTTTCATTTTTATGCAATTTTTTTTAAACAAGTTGACTTTTTTCATGTCAAAGATCTTGAAAATTTAAAAAAAAATCTTACATAAGCAAACTAATATTCATCATTTAGTGAAATTAAAATTATTCTTAATTGAATTCTAATTTTCTTAATTAATACAATTTTCATTTTTTAAATTTTTTCAGTATTTTGCATTAATTTTATTTATCTCATAAATTGGAAATTTGAAAATTATATGATTCAAATTTAAATTTAATCATCGAGATGTTTTTTCTTCAAAACTTCAATCTTTTTAAATTATTATAATTATTCATAAGAACTCGAAAAATGTCAAATTTTTAATTTGAAAGGAATAGGGCTTTTAATTTCTGTAAAAAATTTGGAATATAAAATAAAAATACTTGAATGAGAAATGCACTTGAATAGTATATTATCATATTTACCAATAGAATTTAGGAAAACAGCTAAAGTGAACAATAGGATACCAACGATGTCCATATTCTCTTAATACCAGAAGCTTCCTTTTGGTGAAGTTTGTGAAGAGTCTGACTCTTGAATGTCCCATTAGATTGAATAAATATAGATTTAGGATTTACAGCACTGAGACGACTTTCATGACTCATTGGAACACGAAAAAATATATTATCTGTCTATGTAGACCAGACTTTTAAGTACTATAAAATATAAAGTAATAAATTCTAATTAAAATAAATATTGAAATAGCTATATTAGCTCTAAAAAATTTCACTTTCAATTTTAATTTGACTTTTACTTCAATTTTCTGAATTCAATTTTAATTTTGATTTGGGCGACTGAAAAGTCCCGAAAAATAAAATTCCCCACCTGAAAAAATTCCTGAATAATGAAATTCCCGATATTATGAAATTGCCAAAACCCGACAAAAAATTGCCGAAATATAAAATATCCAAACTATAAAATGTTCGATTATTAACAATTGAGAATGTTCTTTTTCAATTAACGTTATTTATTTATTGAGAATAAAACAATCCTACATTCTTATCGAAGAAATTTGATTAATGTTCACATTTTTTAAAAATTATTGTTTAAATTAAAAATAACAATAATTAAAACGAATATATTTCTAGATTGAGAACTTTGTTTTGAGAAATGTGCATAGTGTTTTTGAAAAATTTGAAGAAACGTTCTCAAAAATCAAATTAGTATTTTTACGAGATTAATAAATAAAAAGAAGCTTCAAAATGAATCAGTGCTGAATTGATATAAATATAAATTCAAGGTTCGGTGAAAATTTAGGTATACACTTTTTTCGTTTGAAGCGCACGTATTTTTGAATTCATTTTTTATAACATTTTTATACAATTGTTGTTAATTTAAATTCAAACAACAATTTTTTTAAACTTAAAACATTACAACTTCTTTTTAAATAAAAAAAAACAAATATTATTAAAAAAATATTATTAATATAAATTTTTAACAAAAAAAATATTTTGTTGTTGTATTTTTGATAATTAAATAAATAATATTTATTAAAAAAACAATTTCCCTAATAGCCGAAGCTCTCGAATTTTATACATAAAGCGGGAATCTTCTTGTTTGGATGGTTAATAATTCCGTAATTTTCTATCGCAAATATGATTATTCGAGAATCTTCAAATTCAGAATTTTCAAATCTTGGCTACAATTCTGGGATTTTTATCATTCAGAAATTTTTCAATTTGTAAATTTAACAGTTTTGGAAATTTTTTTTTCGGAAAGCATCGAAGTAAATTGATACCCATAAGTTTCAATTGTAGATTTACAAAATAAAAAATTCTTCAATTACGAAGATTTAGAATTTAAAGCTCTAAAAATTTTAAGAGTTCGAATTTAAAATTCTAGAATTTTGAAAATACAGAATTTAGAGTTACTCAATTTTAAGATTTATATTTTAAGGGTATATGATTTTGAACTTCTCTTTGTGATACTTCAATTTTGAAGATTTACAATGGGAAATTCTTCAATTTTAAACATTTTCAATTTTAAACTCTCCCATTTTTAAATTTTGCCATTGAAGATTTAATAATTTTAAATGTTTATAGTTTAATATTATGTACATTTGCACGTTTTTCTGGAATATTTTGTTCGATTTTTAAAATTGACAGTGTACATTTCTTCAACTTTGAAGATTTGTCATTGAAGATTCTTCAATTTCGAAGATGTATAAATCAAGATTCTTAAATTTAGATAACTTTGGAAATTTGAAGGCAAGATTTTTCAATTCTAAATTTTTCAAATTGAAGAAATTTCATATTCGAATCTTCAGAATTACAGAATTTTCAATTGTAAAACTTCGAACTTGAATGATTTGTAACTGTAAAATTACAAAAACAAAAACTCTGCAATTTTTACGATTCACAATTTGAAGTGAATTCGAAGTGATTTCAAGATTTTTATCTTATGAAATACATAAATAGAAAACATTGAAGAGTGTGAAAATGTAAAACGCTATTTAAAGTAAATAAAAATATTGTATCATTGTCGATTACACTTTTTCTAAGTTATTTTACATTAAATTTTTCATTAATACTTCATTGAAAAACACAGTACACATTGGTATTTGAATACAATCGTAAATTTTTTCTAACGTTTTGATCCATTTCAAGTCAATAATTTCGAGTTGTTCTGATACGTAATACATTCGAAATTAATGCATATTTAATAAATAAACATTAATTCATTCCCATAGAATTTCGTATTATTTGTCATTCATGAAATTTCATAATAGTTACAACATTCTTATCTGCATTATTAATTTGAAAAAAACATTCGACATTAATATATAGTTGTTTGATTTGGAGATCAGTAGCAGAAGCATGGAATAATTATTGATATTATTAATTATAATAATAATATTGAAGAATGTTCAATTGCAAATATCAAAAATTAAGAAATTTTAAATTGAGTGTCGTTAACATTTTCAATTTTGAAGAATTTTCAAAACTGAACTATAAGAAACAAGCTTGCAATTACATTGCTTTGAAATTCAAGTCCTAATAATGGAATAATTTGCAAAACTATATTTTTGAAATAAAAAGTTTCCAATTGAAACTTTTCAAAATGATGGACATTTTTATTTTTGATCGAATGTTCGATCTCGAATATCACGTTGGCTCATCGCGCTCCCGGTCTCTTTAATATAGACTTGTCCACAAGAACAAGGGATTTTATATACTCTCTGACCCGACGCCGATACCGAGTTTCCTAATTTCTGCATCGTGAAACACGTTCTTCTTATGCCTGGTTGTAGGAACAGGCGAAAAATGCTAAAAAGTTTGGCGATACCGGCTTAGTTATTCGGTAACCGGCGTTTATGCCGTCTTGGCAGGCACAAGAAAAAAGTGTTTCACGATGCAGGGATTAGGAACCCCAGTATCGACATTGGGTCAGGAAGTATATAAAATCCCTTGTTCTTGCGGAAAAGTCTATATTGGGGAAACCGGGAGCGCGGCGAGCCAACATGTAAAGGAACATGAGAGTAAAGTCAGGCTCCAACACTCTACGCAATAAGCACTAGCTGAGCATTATATTGGAACAGGACTTTCCTTCGTTTTTTTGTTCTCTTTGTATCTTTGTAATCTAATGTTTGTTTAATTATTACATTCTCATCCTATACTGAAAGGGTATCAGATTTGTGTAAGAGTCTTTCCCCCCCCCCCCTCCTCCCGTTTTTGTCAAATTTTCACGTTTTGAGACCCCCTAAACCCAAAAAACAAGTTTTTACTAAATGTATGTCTCTCTGTTAGTCTGTCTGTTAGTCTGTAGATTTTTAATTTTTTAGCACGATAACTTTCAAAAGAATTAACATATTGCATTGAACTTTGGCATGCTCTTTGAGTGTCATAAAATAAAGGTCAAGTTGGTTAGCCACCCACTTTAGATAGAAGCTTAAAAAATTAGCACATTTTGAAAATGTTTGAAAACACTTTTTTTAAATATTTAAAAATTCTATGGACGGATATTAATAGTACTGAAGGCCCAAAACCTCTGTTTAAACTCCTTTGAAAAAATTCAGCAACTATTTTTTCACCAAAAGATGAGTTGTGAGTCCTCAAAGGAAAATGGCGGTTTTTTTTTGTAACCTTAGTTAGGAGCACCTCAGTCGGCACGGGATATTTAAACAGTTTTGAGAACGTTACTGTAACGTTCGTAAAACGCAATGGAAAGATCGAAATGATATGAAAAATAAGAATAGTATATCTCAACACATTGCAGTTTATCAGATTTATTTTACATCAAATTACAGTTCATAAAAATTATTTTACATTAAAATAAAGTTCTCGAACTTATTTTACATTAAATTACTTGTTACTACTACATTGTGATACTCATTATATAATACTATTTCAATACAATTTCTAATATCTAGTAACGACACTATCCAACTTTAGAAGACAATCAATATTATATATAAATATTTAACTCTTCTTGACTAGAATTAATTGTTTAAGAATGTTTTTTTTCTTCAACTTTCGCAGATATGTATTCAAAGCTTTTCTCTTCTATATGTAATTCCGAGCGAGAAATATAAGTGTAAGAATCCACGAAGTCAATTTTGAAGTAATTCAACAAAATTTTGCTATGAAATCTAATATTGATCCTCATTATGGAACCGGATGATTAAGACACAATTTTTTAGTAAAACCTTGAAAAACCTATGCTTACATTTTATATAAACTTAGGATGAACAAGAATAGTATAGACCGATCGATTACATGTTTTTGGAATAGCTTAATTCTAAATATGTACAGTAAAAAATCTCAAAATTCGACTATTTACAATTGGAGAGTCTTTCATATTTAATCTTTATGATAGAAAATAAGGCATTTCTAATGCTTGTTTTAAACAATTTTATTTTGAGGATTGACGAAAAATTGATTGGAAATTTGTCAGTACAAGTGTACCGAAAAAGTGCCACTCAATTCTTCTAAAATTTTCTTAAGTCGTGAATAATTTTCGGGACAAAAGTTTTATAGAAGTTCCATTTAATTTTGAAATAACATTTTGACAAGTGCTCATGAGATTCGTGTTTCAAAACAGACTGCTGAAATCAAACCAAAGTACCAATAAATTCAAAATACATTAATTTTAAACAAGAATTTTTAGAACGAAATAACAGAAATTTGACACGTGTTCGTATGTCAATTGCAAATATATAAAACTCAATTTTAAATGTTCACATCTTCAAAATGAATTAATTTTTAATCGTAAATCTTAAAGATCGAACTATTCTTACTGAAGTTCACGTAGTAAAAAAAGGTCCAATTGAGATTTCGAGAACATCAAAATGGATCTCATCTAGTACATTTGTCCATATTTGGACATTTTTTAATTTTTTTAGTGAAGATGGTACTTAAGTACTGATTAGTCTCATACCTAGTACTTCAGAATCCTGATGGGACTTTTTTACTAATTAAACTTCAGTAAAAGTAGCGAATATCAGAACACTGGAATGGTGCAAATGAAAAGAAAAAGGGATTATGTCCCATCCTGTTTTACGTTTACGCAGTAAGGTGTCCTGAAATTTGCGTAGGATGGACAGTTCCAGATTGTTGTCCTTTTTTATTGTTAGCAACTGGTTGTATTTGGCGTTTAAAAATGACATCTATGATTTTAACAGAAGGATCACGCACTTGGTTCTCTTTTTTTCCGAACGGAAGTTCGTAATCTACATCTTCCGTTAATAGTGAACGCTTGTCCCCAGCCATTCGTATTGTCATTTTTTTACCAGCTCTATTATATATATGACGAATATTATAATTGGGTGGTACGATTACTCCAAAAAGCATACCATCACGTACTGCAGATTTATACATTCCATCTAGTTCCAAGGACGTATAAACTGTAAGATCTTTACTCGCCACCGATATGTGAACGTCGGTCAATATAAAATGACCTGTTAAGGGATATTGTACTACTTTCGGTTTCCTGAACGGTAGCGTCGGTAGCTGCCATTGCAAACATTCTGTAAGAAGAAGAAAAATAGATGAATGATAATTATAAAATTTTAACAGTATCCACTAGACAGAAAAAAATTACGAAAACAATTATTTTGTCCCAATTTTGTTGTAGGTAGGGTAGAGCGGGGCAGGACTGACCGACACAGAGTGGGGCAAAAATAATGTCTGCCAATTCCGCATTAATCCGTCATATTGATTTTGAAAACAGTTTTTAATTTATTTTTCTTCAATTCAATAACAAAAATTAAAATGCGTATATTTGAAAATTACTGAATTATTAAATAATTAAAAAAAAATTAATTAACATGCAATAATATGTCAAAGGGTCAAAATAATATTTCCACTAATGTCTCAAATTAATTTTTTGAATGTCAAAAAATTGACGTTTGATACATAATTATAATTATTATTTTATGATCAATTAAATAATTTAAATAATTATCAAATAATAATCTTTCATAAACACTTGCAGCGAGTTATTTATTTTCATTTAGCATTAATATGAGAGTTGTTCGATGTGATAGACAATACTTAAAAAAAAAAATTTGTCAATTAGAATATTAATATGGCAATTGCTAACTTCTGGTTATTTTCTTTTCTTAATACTACTTCTAAGAGATATTTGAAGCATTCTGATTCAAAGCAAAGTTTTTTTTTTTGTTGAGCACTATATGAAAATGATTGTTTATAAAAATTAGCCTGAATTTCAAATTGAATATTAATTTAATAGAAAAACATCACACTATGTCTGAAATTGTAGGCTCTAGTGGATAATGAACAACCTACAAATATTGACGGATTTGGACGTAAACAATTTGAAAAAAGCTGATAAAATTTTATAGAAAATTTTCAACCCCGATTTTTTATCTATTTTCTCAAATTTTTTATAAATAAACAAACATGACAAAAAAATGAAATAGCCTTATTTTTATAGAGTAACATAACTTAAGGATGTTCTATCATAAAATAATGAACAAAACCAATTTTATGTACAAATTATTTCTTGAAAGTGTGTTTTGTATCATTTTCAATAATTTAAAATCTTTTAGGTAATATTGCAAGAAATTTGAATTGATACAATATTATCATGGCGAAAAATTCTCTTAATATTATTCTTGTTATTATTATAAACAAATTTAATAAACAAATGCGTGATTTTGCCATTTGTCTGCAGAATTTTTTCATGGTACTTCTTTTAATTAGGAACTTCATGATAATTTTATGAACATTCATAATTAAATGTTAAATTTGAGGATTTTCTTAAACCAATGTAATTTAAAAAATGCTTTATAAAAAAAAATTATTTTATCATTATTGAGCCAAAATAGTTGAATTTAAAGAAAGAAAATTTTTCATCAAAGAAAAGAACAATTTTAAACAATTTTTTACATTTTCAGGCCAACAAGACAAATTTATCATCAAATAGTTGAATTTCTAAACCAAAAATATGAATCTTCAACAACAAAGTTGAATTTTTCTCCAACTTATGGAATTTTTAAGCACCAATGATGAAGTTTCAGCGAAAAGTGTAGATAGTTGAAATTTCCACCAGAAAAGTTTTCAATTTTTAATAAAAGACAGTTGAATTAAGTCAAAAAAGAAGAAATTTGCAACAAAATGGTTCAATACTCCACAAAATCAGATTAATTTTCAACCAAATATTTGCATTGGTTAACAAAAAAGATGAAATTTGTACCAGGAAAGAAGAATTTTCAAACTTGAAAAATACAAAATTTTCAACAAAGAGGTTATATTTTCAACCAAAAAAAATTTTCCGTCGAGAAAAGAAATCTACTCATATTTTTAATTTTTTAAATAAAAACGTCGAATTTTTAACACAATCGCTGAATCCTCGAACAAAACAAATTGATTTTTAATGAAGCAGTTGCATTTTCAATGAAAGGCGATAAAACTTTCTACCCATAGAGATGAATTTTTAAACCAAAGTGTCAGCCGAGAAACAAAAGTATAGCCAATTAGTTGAATTTTGAACTTCAAAATCCGAATTCAATCACAAAAGACAAATTTTTGACCAAAGAGTTGAATCTCTTCCCAAAATTGATTAATTTTCAATCAGGCAGTTGCAAGAAGATTTTTCAATCAAGAAAGAGAAAAAATGTGAACCAAATTTTTAAATTCTCTATCAGAAAAGAAGAATTTTCTACAAAGCACATGAATTTTCAATCCGAACATATGAATTTTCAATAAAAAAATTAATTTTATACAAAATCGTTGCATTTTCAAGCTGAAAAGACGACTGCTTTACAAACAAGTTAGACTTTCAATTCGAAAGTATGAATTTTTAACCCAAGAAGCTTATCTTTCAACAATATGTTAGAATTTTAACCAGAAAAATGTTTTCTCAACGAAAAATGTGATGAGTGATATTTCAACCATCAAATATTTTAATTTTTGATTAGAAGCAGTAGAACTAATTCAGAAAAGACGAATTCTGAGAAAAACACAGTAGAAATTCGTCTGAATCATAAAAAACGTTGTACTTTCCTGTAATTTCCTATGAAAATAGTTTTAGTTTTCTGTACTTTTTTGTAAAAAAATTTCCACCAGGGACTCTGAAATAAGTTAAATTTGTAACTCAAAAATATAAATCTTAAACGGAAAAAGACTAGCTTTTAACCAAAAATAAAATTTTCAACGAAAAAGAATGAATTCTTAACGCCAAATTTGAAAGTGGTCTTTTCGACGAAAATTAATTGAAGAATTAACATTCATGCGAAAATAGTTGGATTTTCTCACTGGGTTCTAATAATTCAATTTGCATTTTAGTTAGCAAAAAAATGGAAAAATAGGAAAATAGGGGAAAAACTGTCAAGCCTGCAGTAAATATAATATAAATATATAAATAAATATAAATATACAGGAATAAAAAAAAATTTTAAGCTAAACAATAATAGAAAAATAAGGCTGGGGTCACAAAATTTGTGACAAATATATGTTGCTCGCAATAATTAAATAAAGTTTACGGGTTCTCGCATTTTCACAAAAAATTATTTTCTAGGGGGTAACTACTCTTCAGTCCATATTATTATGTTTCTCCAAAATAAATAAGATTTTTGATACAAAACCATTTATAAAAATGTTCTTAAAATGAGCCATGAAAGACTTGATTTTCTTGAATTTTTTGAATAATTATTCGGGGGGTGAACTAGTTCAAAATTATTTTTGATCACACAAAAATTGCGACAGAGTAGTCAATTCATGCCGAAAAAATTATAAAAAAAATATGTTGCTCGCGATGATTGAATAAAATTTAAATGTTCTTGAATTTTCACAACAAATTATTTTCTAGGGGTAACCATCCAAACAATTTTCAAAAACGTCTGTTCGAAATTTAAAAATATTCAATTTGAAAAAGGAACGTTTTGATCCAGCGAATAGTGTATTAAAAATCTTTACCGATTTGGACATAAGAAATTTGAAAAAAAGCTGATAATATTTTTCAGGAAGTTGTTAAGCACGATTTTTGATTCAGCTTATGGATTTCTTTATGAATAAACATACGTTACGGAATAAGTGGGAATTTTTTCCACATATTTTTCATTTATACACAATTAAAAAACTAAATAAAAAATCGTGCTTCACAAGTCTGAAAAATGTTTTAAACTTTTTTAAATGTCTTACGTCCAAATCTGTAAATATTTGCGGACACTTTTCGCTGTATTG
>CAKNXH010000486.1:0-29492 GCA_932178445.1 Andricus quercusramuli | reverse complement strand
AAAAAAAAAAACAATAAAAATCGGATTATTTTCCTCGCTTTTATTTCAAAAAACGTTTTTTTTTATTTTTAAAACAGAATCGTCTGCGTGACCTAATTTTCGGGCACGAGTGTCGCAATGTCAATACAATTGTCAATGACGCAGGTACCTCAGCCTTCTTCAAAGCATTCAAAGCCAAGTTCAAAATCAATTTCAGTTTCCATACAGTTTGCGATTTTAGTTAAAATTTAGTTAAAATCTACTAATTCGTATATTCTCTCTTTATTTAACGCAGAATCCACAATTAAAAAGTTAAAAAGTATCACATTCATTTATTTTATTTACTTATTTATTTACGACTATCATATTTTTGGCTGAGAATCTATTTTTTCGAGTTGCAAATTTAGCTTTTCGAGAGAATTCGTCTCTTCAGCTTCGAAATTCAAAAATTTTATCGAATATTAACTTTCTTATTGAAAACTTCTAATTTCATATTAAAAATTCATCTGTTTTGTAAGAAAATTTTCATTTCGGATTGAGAATTTAACAATTTGGTTAACGCTTTTTTTCTTTCTTGCCTGCAAAATCTGCTTGCAGCTGCTTATTTGAAAATTAATCTGGTCTGAATGGTGATTTAACTACTTTATTGCAAGTTTGTCTTTTTAGATAAATTCCACTGCTTCAAATTGAAAATTAAAATATTTTTTGGCTGAAATATCATTTATGATGTTATTTGTTTACAATTTATTTTTTCAGCTTGGAAATTCAACAATTTTTTAGAAAATTCCACTATTAGGTTGACATTTTTTTTTAATACAACTATTTTGTAATAAGTTCGTCTTTTTGACTTCAAAATTTAACGATTTCGTCTACTTGTTTTTCTTGTTTGACAAATATTTCTTGGTTAAACATTGAACTTTTTTCTTCAAAATTTGTCTTTTTGGTTAAAAATTCATCATTTCAAGCGAAAAAAAAATTTTTAATTTTTTATTAGAAGCAGTGGAACTCAAATAAAAAAGATGAATTTTCAACAAAGCAGTAGTCTTCCGAAAAAATGTCTTCATCAAGAATGAAAAAAAAAATAACCAAATAGTTAAATTCTCAATCCAAAAAGAAATTATTTGTACAAACAACATGAATTCGTGATTCAGAAATATAAGTTCTCAATAAAAAAAAAATTAAGCAAATTGTTGAATTTTCAAGCTGAAAATAGAATTTCTCCGTAAAAGAATTACATTTTTAATACGAAATGTGAATTTTTAAACTGAAAAGGCTAGCTTCCAGCCAAATATTGAAATTTTAAACCAAACACGATGAATCGATAGTAGTAATAATAAAATGAAAATAAAAATACTGGAAATAAAATTAATTTTTTTTTATTCCAACTACAACTATTTTGTAACATTTTGGTCGACTTTTTTTTGTTGACTGAAAAATCTTTTGTGGTTGATAATTAAACATTTTCCTTTAAAATTCGTATTTTTGGTTGAAAAATTCATATCTTTCAACCAACAAAAAATATTTTAATTATTAATTAGAAGCAGTGGAACTTAAATGAAAAATACGAATTTTGAACAAAACGGTAGTCTTCGAAGAAGATTTCTTCATCAAGAATAAAAAAAAAAGTTTTAATCAAATTTTGAAATAATCCGAAAAGAAGCATTTTCCACGAAACAGTTGCATTTAAAATTTAAAAATATAAATTCTCAATCAAAAAATAATTTTCAACCAAATTATTGAATTTTTGAGCTAAGAATACGAACTCTCTACAAAAAAAAGTTAAATTTTCAACTAACTCAAAAATATGAATTTTGAACCTGAAAAGGCTAGCTTTCATCCAAATGATAAACTTTTAAACCAAAAAAGATGAATTGATAGCAATCATAATAAAATTGATAAAAAAATACTACAAATGAAATAAATTTTGTTTGTTTGAACTATAACTATTTTATAATAAATTCGTCTTTTCTACTATTAACTTGAACATTTTGTTCGACTTTTTTTCTTGATTGAAAAATCTTTCGTGGTTGAAAATTAAACATTTTTCTTTAAAATTCGTCTGTTTGGTTGACAAATTCATCACTAAAGGTATACATTTTCATTTCGCTCCGAAAAAAAAATTAACTATAACGTTGAAAATTGGACGTTTTCATTTGAAAATTGAAAATTTTCGTACTTTTTGCTGGAAAATCTAACAATTTGGTTAAAATTTTCCTTTCCTTGGATGAAAAATCTTTTTTTTTTTTGTTAAAATTCAGCTATCGCGGCATAAATTATTTACATGCATGTCTTTTATCTCGAGATGAAGTTTCTTAATTTGATTAATAACAAAAATAAATTATTTGATGTAGCAAAATTCCAAATTTTTCTCATATTTACAAATTTAAAAACAATAATTAATTATCATATTTTAATCGATTTTAGAAATTTTCATGAAACATTTTAGTGACTGTTACTGTTATTTCTATTTGTATCAGTGAAATAAAAAAATAACTGATCAGTTGAAATCCGTAGTATTGATTTAATTAATTGAATTTTCACTAATTCATATTCTCTTCAGAAATTAAGTTCAGAGTCACTATCGAATAAAAATATCAAAGATTCAGAATCAAGAAATTCCGGTTAAGATTTGCAATACTTGACAAATAATTTCCAATTGACCTAAATTGCAGTTTTACCTCAAACTATGTTTTACTTAAAAATGATTGGAATAATTAATTTTTCAGCTCTTTTTTCTGAAATTTAAAGAGCACTAAAAACTATAATATATCTTATGATATTTACCAATAGAATTAAGGAAAATCGCCACGCTGAACAACACGGTAACAAAAATCTTCATTTTCTCCGAATACAGAAAGGTGCCTTTTGGTGGAATTTTTCAAGAGTGACTGATAGTTCTAAAAACTGTATTTTCATAATGATGGTGACTTTTCTGAAGAAAAAACATTTTTATCACAAATCAGGCTTCCGGAAGTAAAGATGAAAAACACCCAAATTTATGTCTATGAATCACAATGTGGAACGCCCATAAAATTACTAGCTTGATACCGGTAAAAACTATTATTTATTCATCAGAAAATAAGTTATGAATTTTATGAAACGAAAAATAATTTCCGTAGATATGATCGGGCTCAGGAAAATGTGAACAAAAAAATCTTGAATTTTGAAATACACAAAAACACATTTTTTATAGTTTCAAGATTTCTTTAGTTCATTAAGAAATATTTTCGGACCAAAATCGACTAATAGTAACTAATTTGCATTTATAAAGTAATTCATGTTTTATTTTTTTGAATTCAAAAGAATTCAAGAGAATTCAACATAATTTATAAGAATCCCAGGGGAGTTTAAACGAATTAAAAATAAATTCATAAGAATTCAGAATAAATTCAAAATAATTCCAATCAATTAGAAAAAATCTAGAAAATTCCATTCATTTCAGGAAAATAGGAAAAAATTTCACAGAATTCAAGGTTTGTTCGCTTTTCTCTGCCTCGACGATTTGTTTACTTCAGTTGAGTTAATATTGTTGCGAGACAAGAGAGTCGCCTTGACTCAAAAAAATCATTCATTTGGCAATGAATATGAAAAAACATCATAAAAAATTTGTTGATCTCTTTTAATTGAACAGCCTTTGTTTTTCATTTTTTTCGTCTCCTGTGTAATTTTCCCAAAAATTTAATTGTTTTAACCTTAACCTTATTTTGTTACGATTGAAAAAAATCTGTCCGTCCTATATAAAAATGATTAATAACAAATTACGATCCCTTTTAGGTGAACAACTTTCATCCGTTCATTTTTTTTGTACCTTGTGTCATTTTTCAAACGAAAAAAAAAATTATTCCTAATGTTATTTTTTACAATTAAAACGAAACAGCGCGATCCATCAAAAAGTAAATAATAACAAATTTCTAGATCTTTTTTAGGTATAGAATTTGAGTTCCTCAATTTTTTTATTTTTAACTTGAAAGGGGTGGGGCGGCTGATAGTAAAATATGTGGAATTCCACATTTTTCTTTCATTCTTCGCAATAAACTTCCGGCTGTGATTCAAAACAAAATTTTTACAAGTCATTTACAGACCTTCTTTTCCCACCTACTCCTCTTGTTATTCCATTCATTATTTTTATCGCTACTGTAAAATAGAATTTATGTTCCAAATCCATACTTTCAAAACATTGGCAAGAAAGTAAAAATAATTTGCTTTGAAAAAAATACAATACTATTTGAAAATCTCTTCTTCCTTATGAATGTTTATGCTTGTTCTTAATGTATAGCTCAGAACTAAAAAGTTAAAGCAAAATTGAAGTTTTTTTCAATTGATGATTTCATGAAAAGCGCGACTGTCTAGCATTACCCTCACATAAGACAATTATAAACAATAATTATTTGTTTAAACTACTACTTTGTTAAATTGCATTAATTGTTACCTCCCACTGATTAAAAAGTGGATAAAAATTTGAAAATTATAGAAAAAACTGTCACTGTCTAACATTATGTTAATAGAATATTGTTGTCAATAGTAATGAATTGTTCGAATAATTATTTATGTTAAATAACACTATTTTATAGTTTAAACAACGATTGCAAGTAATTTATTGTGTAAATAAAAAAAACATATTTTTCAATCAATTATTGATATATTTTATTGGAAGAAATCCTTGCTTGAATACAAAATCTGAAATTTGTTTTTTTAGAAATTTAATATTCTGGCATAGTTTCTTTAATTGAGGGCCCGGATGCAATAACCGACGGGACGCTCGGCTTTGTATTCCTTACCTCCCATTCGAGATAAAGTGATGCGAAAAATTATCTAAAACTCAAATTTAAAGAAAACCTCTCGAAAAAATATGACAATATTGAGGTTAATGAAGAGCACAATTTTTGTGTGAAAAATTGCTTTGTGTGATTTCAACTTTGTGAAAAATAAAATATAAACTGCAAATTTCGACGAGCAGAATTCAATGATGTTTTTAAAATAAACTCATTGTAACTTTTTTTTTCATTTGAACGTAATTTCTTGAAATTTGAACCCCGAGCGTACCATGCTTCTTCAATTTCACGCACCATACGGGAAATGATTAGGATGTCAATTCTGTCAAATCTTGTTCTATTTCGATGCGAAAAAATTCTGTTTTATGTACTTGAGAATTTAATAAAAGTCTGATTTTTCTAATGTAAAAACAAGTTGTATTCGCTCAACGTATCTTACACGGGCAATTTTTTCATAAAAATCAATAATATTGTAAATTGAATTAAAACTGTACAAGAAATTTTTTTTCACAAAATTTTTTTAGGTTTCTTTACGGTCAAAGTGAGCATCTTAAAAAAAGCTACATAGCTGGCCCGGGTGATTGCACCACTTCAGGACATCTTAATCCAAAAAATCAAATTGATTATTGTTCTGTAGGCTTGTCATTCTGGCCAGAACTAGGATTTTTCATTTTGAGTGGAAAATAACTAAATGGCGGACTTCTAACAACAACAAAACTTTTTTCAACTTTTTTTCTCGGGAATCAGTACCCGAATTTTAAGCTGTTTGATTTCATAAAATCAATCGAAAACTCATTTTCTCTGCATTGCAAGCAAAATCATGTTTTTGACTTAGTTTAAATGATTTGTCTAAACTTACTTTTTTTTACTAAATTTACTTTTCTTGTGCAGAACATGGGAAAGAAGTTTTGCCTTACACTTTTCACTCATATTTGCAGAATAGAATGAGACAGTTTGCTAAAATTTCTTTAGCTGATTCCGAAAAAGTTAATTTGCAGAAAAATAAATTAGCGAAATTAGCTGAAACCTAATTCTAATTCGTAATTTATTATGAGACTTCGAAAAATAATTTTCGAATAATTTGATTGTGGCCAAAGATAAGAATATTCGTTAATGGTCTTTCTTCAAGAGTGACAATATAATTAGAGGTGTGCAGTCCTTTATTCGAATTTGTAATACAAATTTAGACACGCCTGGAAAGTTGGATTTTTTTAAATAGAAAAAATTTTAATGTACATCAAACAGGTTTGATTTCCTTAATCTATTGAAATTTCAAAATCAAAATAACTCCTTTTCTTGAAAAATGACTTGAATTTTTGATCCATTTTTCACAAAAAAAAAGTTGTTTTGATTTTAAAAATTGTACAGTTAAATTTGTTTCCATTCCGAAAAATCCAATGTTCCAAGCGTTGTTAAACTTGTATTAAAAATTCAAGTAAACTAGAATTATTCCTTGATAAAGTGAAAGAATGCAATTAAATTTTCGCAAGTGAGTAGTATTATAGAAAATATATATTAGATGTGAAAAAATATTTTTATTTTTCATTTATTGAATAAAAAAGATTTTAACTAATTTTCTAAAATTGAAATGAATCAATTTTTGATTAATATAGTTTAAAGACTAAAAATTAGGTAGAAATAAAATTGCTTTGCTTTGTGAATGTAATAATATGATTATTCGAAATTATGTATCGACCTTATAAAAACTATTAGAATCTTTTGAAATATCCTATAATTTTACAGGTCCTGTAAAATCCTTCTGTGTCTTCAAAAATTCTTTAAAATAGCATGCAAATTTTTTGAATCCATTAAAATTATTAAAACCATCCGAATCCCTGCAAAGTGTTTACATTTTTCGAAAATGCGTTGAATTCTCTTGAAACACCCTGAAGTAATTCCAAGTCTTTGGAATTCCTATAAACTATTGAAATGAATAAAAAAGTTCTAGGAATCTTTCAAAATTTCCTAAAATATTTGAAATCCTTTGATATCTTCTTAATCCCTTGAAAATTTGTAAAACTCTTAAAAGTACCTGCGAAACTTTTACAATACCCTCATCAAATATTCAAAATCTTCCGAAATTCCGAGGAATTAACAGAATGCAGGATAAATTGATAGGAATTCAGGTTGAATTAAAAAAAAAAAATGATTTCAAATCTCTTCAACTGTCAGAAAACCTACGAAAAACCTCACCTACTTTAAATAAATTATTTGAAATCCACGAAATTTACCAATATAATAATAAATTATGTATGTTATTTAAATGTTATGTTTCTTTGAACCAGGTACTCAAAAATTTTACATTACATGTTTCTTTATTTGAGCTTTAGTCTTTTTAATGGCATTTTCATCAATTTTTTACTCCATTCTCTTGCCGCCTTGGCTTTTTTTCTTTTTTTAATCTTTCCTCTTCTTTTAAAAGTTTTGATGGTGGGTTCGATTTTTGACTCTTACTTTTAGCCATTTCGCTGTTATTTTCTCCGAGTATCTCCGTTCATTTGCTCCGAGTTTAATTAACAAAATAAATACAATTTCAAAAAAACATTTATGAAGAATTAATTATAACCGTTTATAGTTTTAACAATATAGCAAGCACGTCATGTAAACACGCCGGTATAAACCTAACCTAAACCTGTCAAATAGAATTCAGGATCTTCAGGAACGTAACAAGTCGTAATTAGATATTTCATGTTGTGTGGGCGAAATCCAAGACTCCGTAATGTCCGCACGTCGAGAGCCAAACAATAATACCATTTGCATTGGACAAAACTTTATTTTTTTATTAGTTTAGGCAAAAATTATTTTTCACTGTAAGTTTTTATGATTTAAACAGCTTTTTAAAAATAAAAAAAATATATCCAAATTAGGTATTTCAGGTTAGGTGGGGGAAATCCAAGATGTCTGCACGCCGAGGGCCAAACAATAGTACCAATTGCATAAGACGAAACATTATTTTTTTTAAATTGAGATCGAATATAAATCTATTTTATCATGACTAATTTTATGCAAAATGAGCATTAAAAAGATTCAAAATTGAAAAACAGACCTCTAAACTACCTCACTTTTCGGCTAAATTCTAAAAAAAAAACAAGAAACTTTATTTTTTCAATAACTATTTTTTTAATGTAAGTGTATTTGCACATTATTTTTTATTTTCTGAAAGCTATTCAATTAAAATGATGGCACATTCTCTATCACATTTCAAATGTGGAAGAGAATTTAAACAATGAAGAATTCTCATAAGCATGAAGTTGCAAGCAATTAAAACAATACTCCCTGTTCATTATTTCAGTTCTCTAGTACGTGCCACTTTTCAATCTGAAGTTAGCAAAGTAAAATAGTGCAAACGGTGGCATCAAAACAAGACGATTTGGTATTATAACAGGACGCTAAAAAAGTGGTGCTCAATTAAAATGGAACCATAGTCTTTACAGTGTATTACCTAAAGAAATACCCATACATAATGAGAGAACACGACAAAATCTTCAAAAACATTCTTTTTTCACAAACTAAGACTGCTTATGTTCACTTTTTATATAAATTTCAAATAAATAAATGAAATTGCAATTAATTGTAGTTTTTCAAATTTAGTTAAAATTCACTTGCTAAATACTACTGCATTAGAAAAACACAGTATATATTGATATTTTATTGCAATTGTCAATATCTTGTTACGTTATGTACCAACTTCGAAAGACAAGTAAGACGAAAAAAAATTCTACGTCTATTTCACACTGATTTCCATTTAAAGTTCGCCTGATATATTTTCACATACGCAAAGAAACTTCAACATCAAAATTCTATTCTATTTACACAAAAAAAATATTGAAATACGCTCTTTTTTTGTTGTTTTTATAATAGTATCCTCTTTCTCAATACAATTATAACTATACTGAGTGGTTGAGCTATCTAATTTTAGCAAAAGACCAAAAGTTTGAATTTTTGAACAATGTAACTTTTTGTTTTACCCAAATATTTATAAACTTATACATTTTTCGGTTCTGTTTTTTTTTCAGACAAGATAACGTTTACAGAGCAAAAAAATTCGAATATTGGAAAAAAGGACTTTAAACTTAATCTTAACATTTTGAATATAAAAAATAAACTGAACTTGGAAATTAACTTAAGATTATGATATGTTATTATATTTACCAATTGAATTAAGCAAAATGCCGATGGCAATTAACATGGTAACAACAATTTTCATCCAGAAATACAAGAAAGTGCTTTTTGATGAAGTTTTTGAAGAAATGAATATTCTACGCACTGACACTTTAGAGTGAGAGTAATCTTTTTAACATATTTGTTATCATTGGCGAATGTCAAAAGATACCACGCAGATTTATGGACGTCGCGCACAATCTAGGGGGCCTATAAAAATAAGTTATAATGTAATGGAAAAATCGGCATAATATTATTATATGTACTGAAATTTTGGTTCAAATTACGAATTTCCAGGTGACGCTATTCATATAAAAGAATCAGGCTTTTTGTACCGAAATTTATGTATGCGTAGCCACGGTCTATAATGAAATAACATCAAAAAATCGTTGAAAAAATTTTTCGGTAAAATCTGAAACTATCCATATTTACATTTCATATAAACTGAAGATAAATGAGAATAGTGTATCATAATTGATTACCGCTTGTCAAATTTACTTTACATTACATTACTCATTAGTAATAATTAAATTGATTAAGAAACACAAAATACATTGATATTGTAATGGAATTATCAATACCTTGTAACGTTGTGATCAAAATTCAAAGTCACTCGATACTGTATATGAATATGAAACTTTTCTTGATTTGAATTAATTGGTTTTGATTTCTTTGTTCTCTATTTTTCAGATATTTGTATTCAAAGATTTCCAGTTTCTATCCGAAAATTGAAACAAAATTGTAAGCGTAAAAAAACACGGTCATAGGATCTATCTTAAAAAAGAGCCAGCTGGAATTGAACTGAAATACCAAAAATGTTCATAATAATACTGATAATAAACATTTTCTAAGAATTACGTGGGAATTTCCCGGTAAATTTGTCCTAAAATGTTCTCCTCAAGAAAAAAAAAGTAAATGAGATTTCTCCGGTAACTTAGCCTTAAAAAAGTAATAGTGAAACAAGACATATTATGAAATTGTTTGATACTTCACTCCTTACGGTGGGGCCAAAACCAAGTTTGAATGAAAGTTCCAATTGAATGAAATTTTTTGATTGTCTATGGTAATATAGCATCCTATGAACATTTTAGGGAAAAGATAATAATAATTGGTCTGGCGCTATTCGAAATACTAAATTTTTGTAGTTAATTACTAAGAAATGTTTATATATTTATATATCAGTTTAATATGATGTCACGATCATTTGAATAGTGTATCAATTGTAATTGTTATATCCAACGTATAATTGTGAATCGCCATAAAATTGTGCACCAGCACAACAAAATATTTTCTCTCAGTTAAATATTGTCGTTCCATATTACGTAAAAATACAAACCTAATTTTTTCAGAAAGGCCCCTTCGATGATTTATATTATCTTCTTGAAATATCACTGAAGTGACAAGCAAGAAGATTTTTTTGAGAACTGTTAACAAATATTTACCATATTATTTTATAACAATTCATTCATTTCTTAGCATTCATACACAAAAATTTACTTTTTTTTAGAATACGCTTGAACGAATATTTCCGCTTTCATCCTTAAATGTTTGCGGAATATCACTCTTATCCGAAAATGGTTTTCTCAAAATAATCGAAAAAATTAGGTGGGAGTTTTCCTGTACTTTTTTCCGAAAAAAGGCCTAATGGAACGAAAAACATTTCGAAGTATTTTGGTACTTTAGTCCAATTTCAACATGCCTGGAACTGATCTGGTACTTCTGTCGCTACGTGGACTTTTAACATTTTGTATGTAAAGATGCTACCCTAATATTGATTTGTCTCATGGAATTTACTGGAATGGTGCGTGGAATGAGAAAATGAGATTATGTCCCATTCTGTTTTACGTTTCCGCATTATGTTGTACTAAATCTGTACAAATTATTTTGTTTTTCTCAATGTTTTTGCGATTTTCGCCCAAGCCGTTTGACTCATCGCGAAAATCAAGCAGTTTTTGGATTTTGCTTTAATAATCACATACAAATCATATCACCACGAAATCTCTGCATTTTGTGTTTCAATGGGTGGCAAAAAGGTCAATTCTTGGTTTTTGGAATTGGTTAGTTACCATTCTATAGGCTTCATTTGCTAGTTCCCACTCGGTATCTATATTCGAAATTCTAGATTATTGATCAGCTTCGACGTTATCTTTGGAGGCAATGTATCGAGCGAAAATCCAAATTTGTTCATTTGCGCAACATCGCCAAATTTCTCTGATCATATTATTAAGCTTCATGTACTGATTTCCTTGCATTTTATTATGATAAGCTGTTGCAGTCGCATTATCTGCGCGGAGGGAAATTTGAAATTGACTCAACTCTGAAGCAAAGCATTTTTAATGTATAGAGATTGCTTTTAACTCTAAGAAATTGATACGCTCGGAACTTTCAGATTCCTTCCAAGAACCATGTGCCAACTCCCGTCCGAAAAACCTCCCCATCCTGTTAGGGATGCATCAGAGAAAATTTCCTTAACCACCAGTTAGTTCGCCACCAGTACCAGTTTGCTTTCAATTCGTTAGTTAGACGCTCTGTCTTTTTATAATTATTATTGTTTCTGATCAAGCGAGGCCTTCATTTTGAAATGTTCAGCTCGTTTAAGCTATAACGAGCCATAATCTACAGCAGGACGTTCTGCTATCAAATATTTACACCATAGATTAGGTATTAAGTTGCTTTTTCTATAATTTACAATGGGCCCCTGTTTGATAAATAATTCTAGAGTATTGCGAACATTCTTGAACTAGTCATTACAAGATTCTCCTATGTGAAGAATGACTACTAAATATGTGACCGATAAGGACCTATTTGATCTTAGAAACTTAATTACAGGCCTCATAATCTAGCTAAATATATATGGACTTGTGCACAGACCAAATGGCAGACAGGCAAACTCATAGAATGTCCCTCCAAGAAGAAATCAAAGGTATTTCTTAATATCTTTAAGAACTGGCACTATTAAATAGCCATCTTTAAGGTCGATAGTAGCCATGAAAAAATGTTTATAAACTAGCTTTTTTGCTGCTTGATATCTTCTAATTAGAAATTATTCGTCGCGCTAAATTCGTGAATTGATTTCAAGTCTAAGATGAACCTGTCAGTGCAATCTGGTTTTCGTCTGAGAAAATATAAAGGAAGAGACTGCTCTTCTTCATACTGGCACTCTTGTAATGCCCCGATCAACATTAGTCCATCGATTGCAACTTTTGTTCCTATAAGTTCTTCCTTTGGAGTGAATGTTCTATTGTTAAAATTAATCTGCCGCACAGGCTCCAAAAATTCTATTTAATTACCTCTAATGCATGACGAAACGAATTTGTGTTCGGTTACCTCTGTCTAAAAGCGAAAATATTTGTTCAAGTGACCGGTTGTTTTGTTTACCTCGACTATCATCTATTCCTGTCCGCTTGAAATTTCTGGTTCTGATTCTTGTAATTGGAGTTGTATCTTCCCCAGGATTGGTTCGTCGTCCAGGGTCCCCTGGATAAATTTCCCGTCCTCGCCTCTCTTCCTTGAGAGCTCTGAACCTATCTGTTTCTTTGTCCCACCTGTATTGCCGAATATTTGGCAGGTCGGACTTTTGTGTTTAAATTATCTTTTTTCTTACTGGGACGCGGTTTCGGTGAGGTGGATGAACCCTCCAGCTCTTGTCCCAATTTCAATAGGGTTTTGGGAAAGCCCTTCTCCCTAACGATTCTTCATAAGTTCATTGTGAATGCTTGTCATAAGCTTCCCAGCATCAAGCCACTTCGGCAATACTTCGGCTACAATTTCTTTCCCTGGTTCTTCTGCCTGTAAAAACATGGACACTCAACCCTCAAGGGCGGACATTGCTGACCCTAACAATGACTGAGAATGAACGAAGTGGGTGTTCCTTTTTATCTCAGAATCTCCCAACTTAGCTGCAAGCTCGGAATTTACTTCTGGAACCTTCAGGCAGCAGGTTTCCTTCCTGGGTTTTTTTTCAGAAGTTTTTTTGCTTTTGGGTTTCCGTTATTGAGCCAATTAGACCATCTTTTAGCAATGCCCTCGTGTAACTGGATCTGTTTTGGTTTCATTTGGTTTGGGTCCTGTTCCAGCGCAGCCGCTGTATTTTCGCTCGATGATGACTTTGGACCAGAAGGAGACTGAACCTTATCCTTAACGTTACCATCTCCAAGAATTTGAGCCCTTTTATTTTCGTTTCTATCTCCATGAGGTAGCGCGTTACCTGCAGCCTTCTCATTTGCAGAGGGTTGAGACGTATCTCTATCCTTTGCAGGTCCAGTGTCAATCTGTGATTGAACGCTACTGCATTTCGAATGGTATTCTGAAATGTGAGATTACGGAGAATATGATGAATCTAATGCGAAACAAGAAAAAAAAGGGGAAAATTGATTTGTAGATTTTTCAGCACTTACCAACTACCGATGATTCAGTTTTGAGGTTTAAAAAATGCTTCTTCAAAATTGTCTAGACCCCAAAAGGGGTTTCGCGGTGGCGGTAGTGGGACTTGATCTCTGGTTTTTTGAAAAAAAATCGGTAACTGCTAAAAAATAAGTGTGAGGTGTTTGCAGCAACAAAGCAACGATGTGTAGTGCGCAGGAAGCCGACTCACAGCTGATGGAGCTGATAGCTCAACTGTACTTGATCGTCCTACACAATTTTCTATCGGTAAAAATCGCATCTGTCTAGGCGGGAATTTCAAATTAGAATAAAAAATTCAATTCGTGATTATCTCTTCTTCAATGTTATTGATATGTCTGAATGATTAGAGAATGCAAGAGCATCACTGTAATATGAATGAAAAATAAATTTCTCCTTAGAATGATAAACTTGGTTTCGGAATAGGGAAAGTGTGGCAAGTGATAAAAGGATGCCGCTGCGAACTTGCTGATAATAATCGATGATAGTTTCGCAATTTTTTTAGAAATTATTTATTGAATTATTTTTTTGTTGATGAAGTATTTTTAAACAGGCCTTGACCCATCTCTCATGTTGGCACAGTCGATAAGTGAGGTACAATGTTGACAGGCGTCTTGTGCCTGCTCTATTGATACTATGCTTCTCGAAATTATATTTGAATTATATACACATAGAATTGATCATTATGCCTTTACGGTATTCTATACTTGGAGATTGAGAATCTTCTTTTGTAGACCAGGAGTATCTTCTGGGAGATCGTGTGTACCTTCTAGCATGATTATCATGCCTTCTTGGGGATCGCGAGGATCTACTGGGGATCGTGTATATCTGCCATGTCTCCTTGTGCACATTCCCCACCATTTTCTCCCATCTGTCTTCGCTTTTCGGTCTTCTCTTTTTGTGTTTTCTCATTTTTCCTTTTTGAATTAACTTGAAGTTGAATAAAATAACCACAATTATACAATCACTGCAAGCGAGTGAAGTATGTCCCGCACAAAAAACTGTTATAAGAGGCCACAGAAGCGAGCTGAGTAAAATAGAAATTGTCTCTATCTTAACTCTAAACGTTTGGTGTCGCCCTGGCAAAGCAGTATGGTACTACAATGTGTAATCTCAAAGAACGAGGCTTCATATGATCTAAATCAAACTTCACTTACAGGTAAGTTCGTTTGATTATACAATAATATTGTCTCGTGAAATATGATTTCTATTGTTTAGACTATTAGTTGCATTCTTCATTAATTATTATTTTTAAATTATTTATAATTTTCTATTATTCTATATATTCATAATTTTGTATTATATTTAGATTTCTCTGCCATTTTCGTGAGGACTTGGGACATCTCCTGCCCAGTTTGTTGAACCATATCGTACAATAATCCTTCTTTCTTTTGCAATAGTGAAAGAGGATGATCAAATTCCTAAAAATAGAATTAATTTTTAATGTACATATGAATCTATTATAAACTATCTGATAAAATTGAATATCATAAATAGAATTAAGTAAATCAAATCAATTCAAGAAACTCACCACCATCGACCCTGCATCCATAACAATGAATTTATCACAATCCATCACGGTATTTAGCCTATGAGCAATAATCAACACAGTACAGTCTTTGAATCTATTTCTAATAGTTTTTTGAATAAGTTCATCAGTTTGAGGATCGACATTAGCAGTGGCTTCATCAAGCACCAAAATCCTGCTTTTTCTAATAATTGCTCTAGCGAGACACAGAAGCTGTCTTTGCCCTACACTAAAGTTAGATCCACCGTCTGAAACCTTCGCCTCCAGACCAGCTTCCATTTCTACGATTACATTTTTCAATTCAACCTCTCCCAAAGCTCTCCAAAGATCATCATCCTTGAATTCATCAAAAGGATCCAAATTCATCCTCAGACTACCGCCAAATAGCAGAGGCTCCTGGGGAATTATACTTAGCTTGGATCGCAAATCATGCAATCCTAAAGAACTAGTAGCCACACCATCAATATAAATTTCACCATCCAAATAAGCGAGTCTGAACAGTGCAGACATTAAAGAGGATTTTCCAGCGCCTGTTCTTCCAACGATTCCAACCTTATCCTTTGGTAGAATTGTGAAATTTAGATTTTTGAGAACTGCTGGCTCATCAGGACTGTATCTGAGAAATACATTCTTGAACTCAATTTTACCTTCTGAAGGCCAGTTTTCAGAAGGCTTATTTTCCGGACCACTTTCGAGAGATTTCTCTTCTTCTACTTCGGTGTATTCAACTATTCGTTCTACGGAAGTCATCTGATTCTCCATGTCTGCTGTTTGCATTATCCCCCACTGTAGCATTCCTGATAACATAATGCATTGGGAAACGATTAGACCTACATTTCCAGGAACTTCGTTGAAATCCACAATCAGGAAACAGTAGACAACAATCGCTATGTAGACTGCGCAGAGGAGTTGTAGATAGTAACCAAACATTCTGGCGCAGGAGAAGAAGATATACCAGGCTGAGGAGTGAAGATCCTGATGGTTGTCAAATTCATTTGTTAGGATTTGTTCAGCATTGAAGGCTCTGATTGTGGTGAGACCTTGGAGGGTTGCACTCAAGTGGCTGAATACTGGAGATCGAGCTGAGGGTTTTGAGGAAGGTAAGATTTATGTTTATTATCATGATAATAATATATTTTCAATGGTAAAAATAAGTTATTACTTATTCCTTCAAGTCGTTTGACGCTACGACTAGTCCTGATGTATACTTCCTTGAAAAGATAAAATATAGAGCCCGTGATGACAGTTGGAATAAGCAGCCAATAGTTGATACTTGTAGTCATCAGAACCACTGCTATTAGGAGTAAGCCAATCGTTATAACATCCAACATGCTCTGTGGTAGAAGTCTGTCAACTGCTCCAACGTCTTTCGAAAACCTTAAAAAAACATTTGACATCAGTAAACCCCACAAAAAATTGGTATCACTACAACTATCCACTGTGTCTCCAAACACGCCACCTCATCACGTCTCCGAATCACGCATCTAGGCATGATTGCAGGCCACGCCTTCCGAAACTGTACCGCAACCATAGTTTTTAACCAGCCATCCTAACTGCGACACCCAGCCATGCTTTTCTTTCACACCTACTGATAACGCCTTCAAATCACGCCCTTGAATCATCTCTTCAAAGCGTATCAGTTTAGACTCTCAACCACGCCTTCAAACAAGTTTCTTAAGCACGCCTCGCAATCATTCACAAGCATAGATAACAATTAAGCCTAAGAGACTTGTCCTTATTCACACCACTAGATATAATCTCACAGTAGTATCTACCCCCTCTCCTAATTCCCCTATAGGGAACACCCTTCTTCAAAGTAAATTGATTATATAAAAATTCCCGCCTACTGGACACGCCCTTCAATTTCCCAGCTATACAGAATTCCACGCCTACTGTAAAATTATAATCATCAATTAAAAATGAATTGTAAGTACCTGTTGAGTATTCGACCAGATGGATTCTTGTGGAAGAAAGACATCGTCGCTCTGATAATCCTCGAAAACATAGAAGCGTGCAGCGTTTGGGAAGCTCTCATGCACGTTTCATAGTATATAAAGACCTGCACATAGACCATGATGATGGTCAACAAGGTCAGGATAGCATAGACATAGATATACCAATTTCTATCGAAAGCTTTATCGTGATCTAGATTTGGACCCTCAAGAATATGTGACCCATTGGATTTCTCTTCCGCGTTCACCCAGACAGCAACAAAATAATCTCCACCACTCGCAACCACCTGATTCAGGACACTGACAACCAACATCAACATCACGAAGGCAAAGCTTTCAACAGCCTTAAAATATGAAATGTAGACCTTCCCAGAGATTCTTCCAAAGCTTCGAAGCTCAGCTTCTTCATCTAATTCCTGATCTTGGGTCCTTTGTTCACCTGAATTGGTCCCTAAGTTTTCAGCCTCGTTGATCTTTTCCTCCTTTGTATGATCATCAACTTCGTTGGAATCCTTTAGGTCTTTTATGAAGTCAAGGCCAGAGTTTCGGAGTTCTTCGAAAGTACCTTCAGCTTCGATGGATCCATTGTTGAGGACAAAGACTCTGTCTACGTTTTTGAGATACTGAAACTGATGAGTTATTAGGATTCTGGTGGTTCCTTCGAGAAATTCGCTGATACATTGTTGAAAAATGAGCTTCCCAACTCGCGTATCGACTGCTGATAGGGGATCATCAAGTAGATAAATATCAGCTTGTGAGTAGACTGCTCGGGCCAGGTTTATCCTCGCTCTTTGACCTCCGCTTAGATTAATTCCTGAACGTTTGAACAATTAAAATGCAACTATATTCAATTTTCACTTCCATCAATTAAAATCATTTTAAAGTAGTATTTCTATCATGAATAGGTACTATAGAATTAGTTGAAGATCATACCAACCTTTTTCTCCTATCATCGTCTGATCCTTATTTGGAAACATCGCAAGATCTTGATCCAGTTGACAAACACTAATCACATTTTCATATCGCTTTCTGTCCATTGGCCTCCCAAAAAGAATATTCTGCCTGATGCTAGAGGCAAAAATCCAAGGTTCTTGACTAACATAAGCAATTTTTCCTGAAACTCTAAGACTTCCTGCAGTGAGTTGAAGTTCGCGAAGAATTAAGTGTAAAAGGCTCGTTTTCCCTGAACCAACTTGACCAATAAGAGCTGTGATTGCACCACCTTTTGCACTGAAATTTACACTTTTCAAAGTTTCCTTCTTCAAACTTGATGACCACTTTGCTGATACATTTTTTAATTCAATGTCGTATTTACTATTGATCGTTTTTTCATTTCTAGAAATGAGATCAGGGAGGTGTTGACTTTCAGAAAAGGTCATGAATTTTTCAAGGCGCTTGATTGACGCTGATGCTTTTGCCATTTGCTGAACACCTGCAGAATAATTTGATTATTAAATTTGATCAGACTGGGCAAATGACAAGAAAATTCTCAAACAAATATGTGCTTTAAAATTATATTCTCTTATAAATGTATATAATTTTAGTTTGAAATTATAGTTTTTAATGTGCATTTGTACATCAGTTTACTTGTTGAGGCCTTGAAACTAAAGTTTTTTTGGCTTCAAAAGCTTAAATTTGAAACTGTTTGGTATGAAATTTCTAATTCTCAATTCCACAATATTGTAGTTTTAAATTTAAACATTGATAATGTACTATGTATTGAAATATGTACTTATAGATAATCATATTAGTTACTTGTACTCATTGTGCTACAGGGTAGCCAGACCTGGACCTACCAAGAAAAGAACAAAAATGAAGCCATTGAAGATCATCATTACTTATGAAAATGAGAATTAGCTATTGAGAGATAATAAATTAATTCTTACTAAATTGAAGGCAAACATTAACAGATAATCTCATATTGTTGTAATAAGCTGTAATTATGTAAACAGTCTGTGCAGATATTGGATTTCCCATCCACGCATACAACACAATCGTAATGAAGATACAGAGACGGGGGATATAGGAATCGAAGGACATTTGAACAGCATCGATAAATGAGCTTTTTCTGATTGCACTCATTTCCTTCCTGAAAAAAATTTGACTGATGAAACAGTTGTCATTGTTGCTTTGCTAGCATAGCTAATAAGGCTAGTAATTCATTCGTAAATCAGTCTATTCTTAGATTATTTAATTATTCAAATTATTCAATTATCATTCCTCATGAAAAAGTTATTTGATTTTTTTTCTGGAAAAATTCCTTTTTTTGTACTTAGAAAACTCTTTTACTTACTGTCGCACTTTATCAACAAGATAGGAGAAAGGCTTTTCCCAAGCATACATTTTTATCACCTGCACTCCGCTGATTATTTCATTCATCAAACGTAATCTCTCATCTGTTCTTAATGAGGTTTTTAGTGTTACGTCAGGTACTTGTAATCCAATGAAAACTTGAATGAAAATCGGACATTAATTAAGTCATTTGAAGAATCAAACATGTAAATGTATTCGTTCATGACGAAATAGAATTAAGAAAAAATCATAAGGAAACAAGATTGAAAAGATTGAAATTTAATTTTTCCAGCTGAAGAACAATTATTCTAATTGCAATTAAATTAAAAGGAAAATTATCATTAAAGAAAAATGTTACTTGATTCAAATTTATTGAAAAATAAAATACCTAGGAGGAACATGCTTAAGAAGAGAACCAGAATGCCAATAATAGCGGATAATTGAACTTCCGTATATAAGATATAAGCGACTATGATTGCCTGGATTGGTGCTATCCAGAAATAATGTAAATCATTCAAGGCGTAGTCTAGATTGTTGACGTCGTTGCTCAACAGATTCACTATCTGGATTAATAATAATGAGAATGATGGTTATTGATCAATCTTTTTTTTGATTCAACAGATTTTTAATATTGTTAATATTTATCTAGAAATTATTTAATTAATATATCATCACCTGTCCAACGGTTGTACGTTCTTCAATCGAACTTTTCGACATTCGTAAAATTTTTCTGTAAATCAGAGTGCAACAAGCTACTCTGATTTTCATCCCCATGTGCGTCATTTCATGTAAAACGAGATTAAAAATAATGGAATGGATGATTTGACTCAAAACGAGACATGCTGACCAATAATAAGCTTCAGTATTTGTAAACGCTTCTCCAGTGCTGAAGGAAGTCAGCAATTTTGAGAGGAAGACTGGTTGGCTGATTCTGAGAAATTAAAACATATTTCCAAAATTGAGTGTAGTTTTATTGAAATAAGAGAGTAAGAATTTATGAGTTAAATTCAATTTTTCAATGAATAAATTTAAAAAAATTAACTATCAATGTACCTTACGACGAGTTCTGTGAATCCATGAAAGAAACCAATAATCGTGATTCTTTTTCCAAAACACCGAGCGAGTACCCTAATTAAAGCAGGTTTACATTTTCCTTTTTCATTACATCGGCTTTCTTCTGAGTTCCATATTTTGACAATTTTATTTCCTAACTGGTGACTAGAATGGTCATCGAGTGCAGAATAAAGGTCACCCACCTCAAGCTCCTTGTGATAACCCAAGATAAAAATTTTGTAGAGCCATCTAGTGGGAGAAAAATGGTTTTCTTTATAATTTTTATTTTTCACTTTTACAATTTAGAATCAATTTTTGGCAAAAACTGTTTTCTTTTTGGCCATCTTGGTAGAATCTATTTATTTTGGACATTGAATCGATTTGGCTGCTATTGAATAAACGAAACCTTTTTATTGACAAAGAAAGATTTTTTCGAAAATTTGCATATACAATACAAATGTATGGATCTGTAGTAACCGCATCTTTTAGTCATTTTAATTAAATTTTCGCCTAAGTTTATTTCAACGTCAGTCAAATTTCAAATGCATTAATTTTATAATCATTTATTTGTTTTAGGTTTGCAAGTATTTCGTTATGAATTTTTTTTATGTATTCAATTAATATTTCCTTTTAGTAAACTTTTATTTTAAATAAAATTGGGTGCAACTTGGAATTATACAATTTCAAATTTAAAAATTTGAAACCCTATAGACTTGAATGTTTAAATTTCAAACCTTACAAATGAAAAAAATTTAATTTAATTGGCTGAAAATATAATCTATTACTTCAAACTTAAATTTATATATTTCAATTCAAAAACAGGAACTACTTAAGTTTTTCATATAAAACACTTTGTAATATCGCAATTTTGAGATTCTTATATAATTTGAAGAATTTTGAAATAAAATTCTAAATTTTTTTCGAAATTGTAATTTTCCTGATTCACATTTTTCATTTTTTATAGATATTTTGAAATTTTAGTTCTTTGATTGAAAATGTTGAAACTCGATGCTATACTTTTGAAATAGTTAAACGCTGAAAAATTAAAAGAATTAATTTGATTGCTTTTTACATGTCGATTTAAAGTCAAGGTTGCTGAGTCGTCCATTTTTTTAAATTCCAGTCAATTAATTTAAAACTTTGCTACTTGAAAATTGTCAAAACCAAAATCCTAATCAAAAATTGATTTTATGCAATTTTCAATATTTTTAAATTTTAAGTACAATAATTTAAAATAGTTGAAGTTTCAAGATTTAAAAATTTTGGATGTTTATATCTGAATCTTCGAATTTCAATTGTTTGATTTTGTGTGTTTTACTTTTATAATTATTCAAGATTAACTGTTTTTTTTAATAATCGTTTATTTTAAACAAATCTTATTTGAAATTTTTTCAATTTTCATTACTTTCTTCTTTCTAGTGGAAATTTCGAATTTTAAAAGTTTTTAATTAATTTAATTTTTGATTTCATACAGACCAAATCAACATAAAAGTCACTCAAATCAAAATGAGAATTTGCGAAAAGTTGAACATTTTAGATTAGAAATATTTCTGAAATCGTCATCTTCCTATAATTTTAAAATATTGATACTCTCAAAAACTGGAAAAATGAATTTGTTTACTTTTTACCTCTCGATTTGAAAATTGACAAACTGAAATGCTAATCAAGAATTGATCTGTTGTCAGCGGCTTGATTTTATATTTTAACTTAATAATTACTTATTAAATAATTTTATTACTTATTAAAAATATAATATACTTATTTTAAGTTTATATTTTATATTGTTAAATTTAAAGCATATAAATTAAAAATAATTGATATTTTCATATTTTAAAACCTAAAATATCTAATTTTGAACATCGAAATTTCAATTGTTTCATTTTGCGCATTGTTTTATTTATTAATGTTTAACTGATTCTGCTAATTTGAAGAAATTGGATTTATAATTTCCACGAATGTAATTTTCAATTTATCAAATTCTGATTACTTCCTAGTACAAATTGTTGAATTTTCGAAGACTTTTATTTACAATTTGACATGTTGAATATTTCAATTCGAATTTTTACGAAATTGAACATCTTGCCAAAATATTTTTAATTTGAAACGTGTCAAGTGTTAAGTTTTTCATTTCATAAATGCCCACTTAATTAATAAGTATCTGTTATTGAAATAAAAACTTACGTGAAGCTGAGAACAGAAAATATATTAGCATTATCTCTGGGATTCTTCACCTCCTTCTTCACATTTTTATCCATTTCAAAAATTTTCTCGTCGTTCTGCACTGGACCTGAAGATCACTTTTAAGACTTTTTCCAAGCACTAGTCACCAGTAAAAAAGAGATATCTCTCGCTAAAAGTATCGTTTACAAAATTCATAATTTTAGATTTATCTTCACAATGCCTTTATTTTCTTTAACTTTCGGCGAAACAGAGGCCTGTGAAAATTTTACTTCACTAGGGTGGGCTCAGAATCACTTTATGAATTCATTCAGAATCAGGGACAACCGGCGGCTGCATCCGACTTTATGACAAGAACTCGCATTTGCCTGAAATTTTGGCCAGGGGAGAGGAAAATTGCAGAAAACCATTATCCCAGGGTCAGCTCGCGTCGAGATTCACTGCGTACCTGATGCCTCACACTTGACTCGAGCAGAATCATCGATTGAAGAATTTAAGCGAGATAGAGTTATACAAATTATACCAATCCTGTTATAAATGTTCATCAACAACTTCTTGCCTCCTTTTCTTATAGCGAGATTCATGCATATTTATCACGCATACATTGAGAATCAGTCACTGAGTACAATTAAAATAATTAATTTGAAACACAGCAATAATTCAAAAATAATACAGCTTGTCTCTAGAAACATGTAAACAGTAATTTTCATATTCACAGAATAGGACATTAAATCACGGTTAGAAATATTTGACAGTTTCCGTTGATTTATGGAAAAACAAATTTTATTCATAGAAATCAAAAACTATGGGATAAACAAAACAATGAAAAAGTTCCTTCATCTGATTAGGTAGAGCAGTTTATGGATTCAACTAAATTTTACTGAATTTAAGGCCATGTGACGAGTGTGTCACGTGACCGGATTTCTACCTTACCGACACTTTTTCTATTTCCTCACTTATTTTCAAACTGATAGCCGCATCGAATGGAAAATTTGGGATAATAAATGAGAAGCACTAAGATAGGTGGGTCTGGACCTAAATTTTAATATTCATGAGAAAAAAAAAATATTTGCAAGAAAAATCTTTTTTCATAATTTAAAAAAATCAGGACACACTTATCTCATGGCCTTAAATGAATCTTACTGTATTTCATTGATCCGAGTAATCGGTACAATGATTGGCAATTTGACTCAAATTTTGAACAATTCTATAATTCTGGTAGATTTTCATGATAGTAGGTACGGGAGAGGTTTCTGAGTCATATAACACAGATTTGGGGTCAAAATAAAAAAATTTTAATGTTTGACTCACATTTTGAAAATTTAATTTATTCCGTTGATTTCCATGAAAGTCAGTGCGAGGGGGTTTTTCGAGTCACAAAACACAAATTTGAGGTCAGAACTAAAAAACTCCAAAATTTGACTCAAATTTTGTAATTTTCATGATTGTTAATAATGTGTTGGATTTTTATGAAAGTCAGTACGAGGGGGGTTTTCAAGTCACAGGACACGAATTTAGTGTCAAAATTAAAAAATTTGACTCAAGTTTTTTTAATTTAATTATTTTGGTAGATTTACACGAAAGTTAGTGTGAGACGATTTTTCGGGGCACAGAACACCGATTTGTGGTCAAAACTAAGAAATTCCAAAATTTTACTAAAATTTGGAGAATTTTGAAAAATTGTATTTGGTAGATTTTCATGAAAGTCGGTACGAGGGGTTGCTTTGTGTCAAAAAATACGAAATTAGGGTCAAAATTCTAAAATTTCCAATTTTTGCTCAAATTTTGAGAATTCAATTTTTTTGGTAGATTTCCATGAAAATCGGTACGAGGGGGGCTTTTGAGTCACGAAATACGAATTTAGGGTAAAAACTGCAAAATTCAAAAATTTGACTCAAATGTTGAAATTTTCAAAATGTTCAATAATTTCTTAGATTTTTATGAAAGTCAGTACGAGGGGCTTTTTCAAGTGACAGAACACGAATTTAGGGTCGAAATTCCAAAATTTGACTCAAATTTTGAGAATTCAATTTATTCTGTAGATTTCCATGAAAGACAGTACGAGAGAGTTTGCCGAGTCACAAAATACGATTTTGTGATTTTGGATTTTCATGAAAGTCAGTACAAGGCCTTTTTTTTGAGTCAAAAAACACGAATTTTGGGTCGAAATTGAAAAATTTCGAAATTTGACTCAAATTTTGAAAATTCAATTTATTCTGTAGATTTCCATGAAAGTCAGTACGAGGGGGTTTTTTGAGTCACAAACCACGAATTTGGGGTTAAACCTGAAAAATTCCAAAATTTGACTCAAATTTTGAAATTTTCCAAATTTTTCATAATTTGTTAGATTTCTATGGAAGTCAGTACGAGGAACTTTTCCAAGTCACAGAACACGAATTTAAGGTCAAAATTCAACTCAGATTTCGAAATTTTCAAAATTTTTAATTATTTGTTAGATTTTTGTGACCGTCAGTACGAGGGGGGTTTTCAAGTCACAGAACACGAATTTTGGGTCAAAATTCAAAAATTTGACTCAAATTGCGTAAATTTAATTAATTTGGTAGAATTATATGAAAGTTAGTATGAGACCATTTTTCGGGGTACCGAACACAAATTTGGGTCAAAATCTAAAAAATTCCAAAATTTTACTAAAATTTTGAGAATTTAATTTATTTTGTAAACTGCCATGAAATTCAGTACGAGAGGGTTTTTCGAGCCACAAAATACGAATTTGGGGCAAAAACTAAAAAATTACAAAAATTGGCTCAAATTTTTTATTTAACATTTTTTAAATTAATTTGGTTAATTTTCATGAAAGTCAGTACAAGGGGTTTTTTTGGGTAGGAAAACATGAATTTAGGGTCAAAATTGAAAAATTCAAAATTTTAACTAAAATTTTGAAAATTTAATTTATTTTATAGATTTCCATGAAAGTCAGTACAAGGGGGTTTTCCGAGTCAGAAAACACGAATTTGAGGTCTGAACTGAAAAAATGTTCAAATTTTCCAAATTTTTAATAGTTTGTTAGATTTTTATGAAAGTCAGTACGAGGAGATTTTTTAAGTGACAGAACACGAATTTTGGGTGAAGATTCAAAAAATTGACAGAAATTTCGTAAATTTAATTAATTTGGTAAATTGACATGATAATTAGTAGGAGACGATTTTTCGGGTACAGAAAACAAATTTGGGGTAAAAACTAGAAAATTCCAAAATTTGACTCCAATTGTGAAATTTCGAAAAATTGTATTTGTTAGATTTTCATGAAATTCTGTACAAGGGGGTTTTCCGAGCCAAAAAACACGAACTTGAAGGAAAATATAAAGTTCCAAAATTTGTCTCAAATTTTGAAATATAAATTTTTTATCAATTTGGTAGATTTTCATCAAATTTAGTACGAGGGGTCGTTTCAAATAAAAAACACTAATTCAGGGTCAAAATTAAAAAATTCGACTCGAATTTTCAAAATTTTTAATAATTCGGTGGATAATTATGAAACTCAGAATGAGGGGGCTGTTTAGATCACAGAACCAATTCATAAATTCCAAACTTTAACTTAATTTTTTTTATTTCACTGAATTAGTATATTTCCATAAATGATAAGGTTTTCTGAGTTTCAGAATACAAATTTGGGGTCACACTGCACAAATTCCAAAAATTAACAAATTTGGAAAATATTATTAAATCAGTAGATTTCTACGAATTTCTGAAAGGAGGCGGGTTTTGAGTCTCAAATTACGAATCTTCTTTCAAAATTCAAAAATTCAGAAGGCAGCATCAGTTTCGGAAATTCTATTTAATTGGTAGATTTCGACGAATGTCAGCAAGAGGTGGGTTTTTATGCAATACAATACGAATTTAAGGTCAAATTTCAAAAAGTTAACACAAACTTTGAAAATTTTCTTTAATTGTTAAATTTCTATGAAAGCCTGTACAAGAAGGTTTGTTTTGAGTTTCAAAATACAAATTTGTGTAATCATCCGTAGTTTGAGATTAGAAAAACTTTTTCGTTATGCAATTGACGAAAATCTACCAATCTATCAATAATTTTTTTTTAATTCATGGCCAATTTTTAAACTTCTGAATATTGAACCCATAATAATATCGAAAGTAAATAAATTAATCAATTCATGAAGAAATGCTGAATAATTCAACATTGCATAACTCGTGTAAAAGTGGGACAGTGGGGGTTTTTTCTATTTTTTTTCTATTTTTCTATTTTTTTCACGAATCAAACAAAAATTTTGAATAAGAATTACGTATTCCATAAAGGAGAATTTGAATCGTAACATCATTTATAGTTATACATTCAGAAAAAGATTTGGTAGAATGAACAAAATGTTATTTGAATCAACCCTGGAATATGTTTGTTATATGGACAACAAAATATTTGTTTGAACCAGACCATTTTTTGGTTGGTAAAATTTGATTGATTATACCATATATTTTGGTTGATCCAAGCAAATATTCGAGTTGATTCAAGCAAAACTTTGGATCACTTGAACAAATAGTTTGCTCCATCCAAGAGAAAACATTAGTTATTTTATGTAATTGTGCTTGCTGGACCATAAAATTGTGTCATCTTGTGTGAATGATTCAGTAGTTTATTATGCTACTAGGTATCATGAGACAATAATATGCCACGATAAGACATTTACGATATAAATTGTACAGCATCCTTTGTTAATTTAATTCACAACATCTTCCTGCTATTTTATAAAAATCTTAATCATGCAATCTTATGGAATCCAACAGATTCTAGCAATCTTGCGTATTTTTCGCATAATCACTGAATCCCAATCGATTTTCTTTCATGATCAATTATTCTGATAAGAATCACCGAGATGCAAACGCAAACGGTCGTGACCTTCAGGATGCTTTCAATAAAATATTTTGGTTGAATCGACCAAATCTTTGGCTTGATTCTAGTAAAATGGTCTTTTAAATTATTCGGTAGATCCAACCAATGAATTTTGTTGATTCAATAAAATATTTTCTAAAACCAACAAAAGAATTTAACCATATCTCTGATTGGTTGGAGCAAACAAATTTGGTAACTGGACCAAAATTTTGTTCATTTAAGAGAAATGATTTATGAAATTAACCCAATAGGTCAATGAAACGATTTTGTTGAACGAAGAAAAAACATGTTCTGGGTGCACTTATTACATAATTAACTGAAGAGTGTTTTACCCCATGAAAATAAACTTTTGTCTGTTCATCATACAATTTTGTATATTTTTGTTAATTATTCTTTCTCACGTCGAAAACATCACGAGAAATTTCCGTTTTTTAATTTTAATAGTAAGAATTATTTAATTACAAAAATGAGAAAAATGTACAAAAGCTGCCTTCATTTATCAGTTAAATTGGTTCTTCTTCACACTTGAGTTCAAGAGATAATATTTTGAATACTGAGTTGTGTATTCTGATCACTGGTAGGTTTTTAATTAATTACTCTTCATTATTTCTTAAAAAATTAGAAATTTTTTGCAAGTTTTTGGTATCCTAATACATACTAGCCAGGCTCAATTCTTTTTTCATCAAAATGAACCAATTGATAATTCGTTTCTTTGCTTGTTGAAAATTAGTTTTTCAAACTACAAAACCTGTTTTATTTTTAAACTTTTTAAAATGAAGATCAAACTTTCGACATATGTAATTTGGTGATTGTGAATTCTCTTTTGTTAAGGCTCCTTCGACTTTAGCAAACACATTCTCATAACGTATCTCGTGCTTTGAGCTCAATTAAAATTTGTCTGAAACGCGCACTTTTTTATATTATGTTCAACATTATTATATTATTAAAAATACAAATTTTATTTTCTATTATTACTTTAATAATTGTTCCTTATTTGGCATTAACCTATGATCATAGTTAGTCGGAAAAAAATGGTAACTAGTGGGCAAATCAAAATCGCATTAACTCCTACTTTGATGACCTTTTTTTCTAGGAGCCAGTCCTATCAAAAAATAGTTCAAACAAATTTATAGATATAATTCAAGCGAACAATTCGGTTAATTAACATTTTATTGAAGCTTATGTCGTTCATAAAAAAAATTATGTTTCATTTTGATATTATTTTTCACAATTAAAATAAAAATTACGCGTTAGATAAAAAAATGACATTATGAAAAAATAATGTGGATAAAATTTGTTTAGGGAAATAGTCAAATTTATCGACTCATTATAAATGTTGATAAAATGTCATGTGGTTCCCATTTATAGGACTGACACTGGAAAAAATCTAATTAAATAAATAAAGTATATAAAGTAAAATAAAAAAATATAAATAAAAGACACATTCCCCAATCAACGTGTTCATTAAATTTGTTAAAAAATCATAAAATGCATTAACTAATTATCATGAATGTTGCTGATATTTCAATAAATTTCCGAAGGAAAGGACTAACATTGATGAAGACGAGTTTTCCATCGACAAACGCCCGAATAATAATACAGTTTAATACATTTTTAAAAATAAAATTAATTTTGAATTTCTTATATTTTAAGTCGAAATATATTGCATGTTTTACAAAATAGTTGAATCTTCAAAAACATTAATTGATTTTTAATCAAACAGTTACATTACAAACGAAAAATATCAAAATTCGACCAAAAACACTTGAATTTTCAAGCACAAGAATTATTTTGTTAGAAAACTCGAAAGTGGAATTTTCCAAAAAAAATTTAATTTTCAACCAGGAAAGATTTTGTTTACTTTATAGTAAAAGATTAATTTTCTACAAAAAGACAGATTATCAAACAGTTGATTCAAACGAAAAAAAAAACTAATTTTCATTAAAATACTTCGTAGAACAAATAAATTCTAAACCAAATAAATGAACTTTCTACCGATTAAGGTGAATTTAAAACACAATATTTTATTTTTTAACTCAAAAAGATATTTTTCAGAAAAATGAAATCGTCAAATTTTCAGTATACAAATTAATTTTTATCAAAACACACGAATTCTCAACCAGTCAAATTTAAACAAAGAAGCAAAATTTTTAATGACAAAGTTGAATCCTTAACCAAAAAGATGAGTTTTTAACAATCAAGATTAACTTTTTATCTAAACGGGCGAATTTTCCACAAATGCAAGAATTTCTTACCAAATAGTTGATTCTTAGATTTTTTAAGTTTTGGTAAATCCAAAAATGGATTCATCATATT